>VZDJ01000594.1:19664557-19822057 GCA_008694505.1 Cyanoderma ruficeps
AAAAAAAAAAAAAAGAAAGATAAATAGTAAAAGCAAATTGAGAAGACTGGTAAAAATAAAGATGAAATGCATAGATATGTGAGAAAAGATTTTATGGTGCATTATCCATTAAGCTGGTAACTGGCTCTTATTTATTAAATATTGTCATTATTAAAACAAAAATATATTGATGTTTTTCATGAGAATCTACAAATACTTTTATTGCTTTGTAAAATACTATTGAATTTTACTCTATAAATCTAATCTGCGTATAGATTTTAAGGGTGTTCACTTACACATACTTACAAGCATGTATAATTAATTTTGAAATTTACCTTTTTGTTTTCTTTTAGTAAAATCAAAATCTCATACATTGCAGCTGACCTAGCTTTTTAATATAAAAAAATCTCTAAATTGCAACTTAGTGTATCTAAATAACTTTGGTCTGGAAATTTTGTAGGAGTAGAACTTGATCTTATATTTCCAGTAATTCCTGACCTCAGCCTTAGGGAAATACACTATGCACACCTTTGTAATGTTATTTTACTCTTTCAGATGAAGATAGTAATAATAATTAGTATTTTTACTGTAGTGTACTGTCAAAGTGGATGAAAAGGGTGATTAAGTAAGCACTGAAGAATTGCCTGAAACCTGTATCAGTGTTCTAAAGCGATTCTCCTTACTCACACTGGGGCCCGATGCAGGCAGAAGAGACCACGTCAGCCTGTATGTAGCCTTTTCTCCAGTTCTCTGTTGTTCCATCACCTTCATGGAACTCTGGGTCAGATCCCTTCAGGATGGTGCACCAGTTCCCTGCAGGGAAAGAGGCAAGAATTGGTGATGGCTGCCCCATACACTTCTTCTCAGTATGAGGTCAAAATTTGACACAAGTGAGCCTCCAAACGTGCTATGCATAAAAATATTTAGAATTGCTTCCTAGGCAGGTCTCACTGGTAAAGTGTATTAAACCTCAATTGCATAGTAGCTCAGAACTAAGCTCGTTTTTTGTGACTGGACTGTATATTGTCTGGTGTACTGGTACCTACAGCCTGAATCTCCCAGTTTGCCTTTCCTCTATCATTTATCCCTCTGCAAAGGAATTGCTGAGTGGATCTAGAAGATGCCAT
The DNA here is from genome assembly GCA_008694505.1 of Cyanoderma ruficeps. NCBI lineage: Eukaryota > Metazoa > Chordata > Aves > Passeriformes > Timaliidae > Cyanoderma > Cyanoderma ruficeps. The sequence continues at coordinate 19,665,664 of VZDJ01000594.1, forward strand.
TCTAATCCAATAGGCTTTTACCTCCATTTTATATCCTTGCTCGACAAGCACAAGCCACAATTTTAGGGAGGCAGGTTTATATGGAATAGACATTGAATGCTACTCAATGCTGCTTCTACTGAGCAATATGATAACTGTTCTAGTTCTCTGGTTAATCAACAGGCAAAGAACAGGCAAAATATGCTTCAATAAGCAGAAAATTCATTACCCCAAAAATGATTAGGAAGAAGAAAATACTATGCTTTTCTTCTGTTCCTTTTTAAAAATTTTAATTACATGTTCCAAAAGTCTAAAACATTTATGAAAAACATGTGAAACTATAATCTGTATCCTTTTCTTTTAGGGCTCTTTAACAGACCTTCTGAGAAGTCCCAGAGATGTTAGCCAACCCATTAAAAGTAATGAATCTTGGCATCAAAGAACAGCACAGCAGCAGCTACACGTGAAGCAGCCTATACCATAAATTATCTCAAATACAAACCAAATTCCCCTTGTTTATCATGTATATAAAGCACCAGCATTCAAGATTCCCTCCAGAAGTGCTGGACTGTGTGTAATATTACTCATAGCATAACAAGGTCTAGTTCTGTCATTGCAATTGCTTCTTTCCTCAGATGATAAACTACAGATCTGCAGCAGTAGGAAGGCTATCCAGAGAAATAAAAATATCAACAGGTTTAACAAAAAGTCTGAGGCAACTGTGAAAGAGGTGAATAAATGTCACTGCAGATGTCTTTGAAGTATTTCTTTAAGTCACCATCACTGACAAAAGTTCTTTGCTGCTGCAGCACAGTGCAGCCCTGCGGACCTCAGTACTGAGAACGGGTTGATTAGGAGTAACTCAAGATCAGAATATAGCAGAGAATGTGCAAAACACACCATTCTGCACAGAAATGCATATATATCACAAGCAATGCCCCTTCGTGCCAATATTCACCTGCCTCTGCTACCTCTGAGAAGGAATCTCCACTTGTGTGTCTGGGACATTGCTAAATCTATGAAAATAGCCCATTTTAGCACAGCCCTACCTGCTTCAGCTATGCAGACATCATCCCACCAAAAGTCTAAGGGATGACCAAAATCTCCAGGAACCAGGATACAATTCTGCAAGTCATAAGGGATTAGAAGCAGAGAGGTTGCTGAACAAGGAGCTCTTGCCTTGGGTCCCACAGGCATGTATTTTTAGGCAGCAGGCAATGCTGACATGATGCTCTGCCAGAAGTTTAGCTGTGGTTTGTAAATTTATTTATTTAGAAATGCAATGGAAACCTCATCCTGTGCATGTTGCATTTGCACATAAAATAATGGTTTGGTGGGCCTTTCTGATTGTATTTCAGCAGTCCAGGTTTCTCTGCCTTTTTAAACAGCGTAACTGGCAAACTGTGAGTTGATTTCTCCATAATACCTGAGGTACAAGGTTATGCAGGTGCAAGCAAAATTGGATGCTCTTCCCAAGGAATGAGGTAAAACCAATACTATTTGAGGAATGCATGACCCTGTAATTATAACATTTCCTGTGCTGGGGTTATGAGAGTTTTACACTTAGGATGCACATTACACTTTCACTGACTGAAAAGTCAGCCAGAGACTCTGGATGTGAAACTGAACACCAAGGTAGATAGCCCTCCTGGAAGTCAGTTCTACAGCACAAGGAAAATGGAAGCATTTATCTATCAGATTTCTTGAAGAGAAGACTGTAATTAATTGGAAGTCCATGGAGGTTTGCATTGTTGGAAACAATTCCCAGAGAGGAAGGTATCAGTACACAGTCACAAAAAAGCTGCTGACAGGTACAGGCTGTATATCAAAGATTTCTGCAATATTTATCTGGCATTAGTATTATATATTGTGGGAATTTGTGTCTTTCCTACAAGCAAATACAGTATACAATTATTGTGTATATTTATATTTACAGAATATCAATCTCCTAGTATCTATCACTTGTTTACACACACACATAAATGACATCCTGTTATAACTTAATTACAGTCAAATTTGAGCATCTGCAACAACTTTCTGTGATTATATATTACTTGAAAAGAGTTATTTTGTATAATTATAGCCACTCCTTAAAAATTATCTCACAGAACAACAATGTATGAAGCAGATGCAGCCAATAAGAACATAAAAAAATTAAGTATTTCCACAAGACTCGTACTACTTGGGAATTTGTTATCTCTTGTAGCTGAAAGATTCTGTTGGAACTTGAGTATAATCCATGTTAATTTTCTATGGCAGGTTTTGTACATAACAGCAAGTTTCTTTTTAGTTCAGGGCAAAAAGTCATCTTTGGAGCAGTTGCCCCAGCAGGAGGATAAAAGATGATGGTTGGTAATTACATCAGGTTTGCGCTGTTGAGCAGATGTTCTTGCAGATAGATTTTGGCTGGCATTTATAGAACATCACAAGTGAATCTCATAATAGCATTGGAGGAAAGCTGCCACAAGTAGATGGAGCTGCCTGCTTTTAATAAAAGATTTCAAACAGAAGAAATAAATTAAAATAAGAAAGAAATGAAAAGTGTGCCAGTTAGACCTTGTCTTAATAAGCTATCCATGGTACCAGTCCTCAATATCCAGAGGGGTCACAATACTCTGCATAGATACAATGTTAGAGAAATGGAGGCAGATTCAGGGCTGGGGGATATGGGAGCAGCAAAGAAATAGAAAGATAAGAATACCCCTTACCTGTCTAAGACTGACAGCGGTTTGAAGAAAACTGGACAGCAACAAAAAAGTCAACAAAAAAGTTGTTAGAAAGAGAACTCAGCTCAACTTCTATGTCTGAGTTTATAGTGATAGAAGCAATATAGTGGGAAAAAAGGATTCTACTTATGTCTTTGTAGGTAATTCCAAATGCTTAAAAATATTAACTAGTTATAAACCATTATTCACCACTGGGATGGAGAGGCATTATTTCCTTCAGTGTATTTGGAAAATAAGCTGCTTAAGCCCACATAGCAACTTGGCTGCAAAAACATAATTGTAGCTCAAAATCAGGAGATTTTGACTCTCAACCCTGTGCTCAGTCTGTAGGAAGGTTTCTGAACAGGTCCTTTTTTAGATATTAAGAGCAATGTAAAAGGCAGAATGGTGAAAATACATCACATCCTAGGAAATTCTCAGTATTTCTACCAAAATCAACTTCTGAAGACTGAACACATTTTAAAATCAGCCAATTCAATGTCACTTTCTAGATTTTTTAATGCATTTAATAATGGAAATAAAATATCATAACTGGAGCTGGACCCCTGATATGACTGTGCTGTGGGCTGCCAGAATGTCTGTCTGTGGATGGAAAGATTTATTGACAAGAAGTATTTTAAAAACAGGGCATTTACAATTAGATTAAAACCATTCCCCTTTATTCTACCTATCCTCAGGAATGCTGACTTTCAAAATCCCCTCTTTATTGTGTTGGGTGAACAAAGCTAAAAAAAGCTGCAAACCTGTCCTTACTGGCAGATGCCAGCTTGCAGAATCAGATATGTGAGCTCCACTTGCTGTATCCTGAACAGGGCATCAGACACTGCAAGAACTGTCAGATGGAGTTTCCTGTGCAACACTAAGGGTGTTGGGAGTAATAAAAGGGACCGCATGGTTGCCTTATGATTTGCTTTTAGCTCTAAGTTCCAAGAGGGAAAATTTAGCCCAACAGTCAAATTACAATAAATTCGGAAGATTTTTTAAGCCATTTAGGGCTTATACTTACCTCAACTGCAGCTAAAGGTGTTGTTTATTGTACTCACTCCAGCACTGAGTTTTGCTGCAGCTCTTCAAGCTGAAGAACTGGGTTACTGTCATGAGAAAGATCTGAATAAGAACATACCTAGAGTAAGGTTGCTAGAAGGGAAAGTATCCAGAATGGGGAGGGACAAACCAGCAAGTTCTTACATATTGAAAATTCAAATTTTAAAAAGTAAATTAAAAATAGCCACAAAATATCTCTCTCAAATAATCCTCTTTTTTTTCCCTTTCTCCCAGGTTTGAATTGAACTAGACAACAGAATTGTAGTGAGAAGGGTATGGCCTCAGGGTCCACAGTGGGATGATGCAGGGGGCTCTGGTCAGTACAGATTTCTAGAAGGAGAAAGCAAGCAGCCCCAGGTCTGTAGTGTCACTGCTCACAATGCATATTTGCCCCAACAGCTAGAAGATGAGAGAAAGCCTTTTCTCTGAAGTTTACCCTTAGGTAATGAGCATATTTTTTTTTTTCAAATGTGTTTGACTCCTTCACCTAAGGAATGATTTGGTATTCTCAACAGTATGGTTTGCCTTTGCAGACGTAAAACACCAAAAAGAATGCAGCAATTCACATGACTAATACCTAATTCCACTGTGGTTTTTTCATGGTTTCTCCTGTCCACAGGCAAGGTGAGCTCATTCTGTCTTGCTTCCTTACAGTCGTCTTCAAGTGCACTGAAGTGCAACTGGTTCCATTTTCCTGGGAACCTACAGTCTGAAAAAGAGGAAGTGCAATGCAAGGTACACTCAGGTGTCATACAGAAAAGCAGGAAAAGGAAAGTGAGAGGATAAAGAACTGAAAAGTGGAGGATAAAGGAAAGGCTGAAAATGCCTTTCTTCAAAAAGATAACATGAGATTACCTTGGTTGCCACGTGATCCACACGGTGTGTTGTTGACATTTTTTGAAGAAATGGTACTCGATTCACGATACCATCACCTATATTTGTAATAAATCAAATTAAATATGTCACTTATTAGAACATTGAGATTTACTGTTCAAGTGATTAACTGAGAATCATTTGTATGATTAAATGCTGGAAAATAATTTGATTTCACATGAACCTATAGCATAGTTCTCATTACACAGAAGTGCTGCATATTAGTCAAAGCAAATTAACATTCAAAGAGTTTCTGGAGTGGCTCCTAATCACAGGCTGTTAATTACTATCATTACATTCGACTGCTAAAGAGACTAACCGAGGAATCAGTCTCATGATCTTGGTATTTGAAAGTGATCTTCACCAATAAAAACACGTCAGACATACAGAAATTGCAAATTGCTGAATTTGCTGACGCAGTGGAAAATTCCGCTGACTATAAGTACCCATCTGGTGATAGATGCATTCTTGACACAGTTTCAGTGTTTGGACTTAGGAAATAATGAGTATCAATGTCCTAGCTAGGGAATATGCAAAGATGAAGGAGCCCTTTGTATCGTTAATTAAGGAAAGTAGTAGCAGAGCTCGTTCACAGATAAGTGACTGTACATAATAATCATGTATTTATGTGAGGAACTGTTATGCTATATTACTACAGTAGCAATTAGGTTTTCACAAAGTAGTTTTATTAAAAGGCATACTTACGTAATAAATAAACAATTAATTTCCGTGGCAGATTAATTACACATGGCTTAAGATGGTCACCATGCTAAGTGAAAGCTATAGAGGAAGATTCTTACAAAGGCAAATGTACAACTACCTGCTTACAAGTGAATTTATTTTTCACTTGTAAATCAAAAACTTATATGTATGAATTTCAGGATGGATGTCTCTGTAAAGAGCAGATCCATACATGATTTTTGCATAAAAGAAAGACTCAAAGCTTTCTGTACTCAAGGGACATGGAAGGCCAGCCTATAAACCTAACCAAAGGCAGGAGAGGAATCTCTTGAAAATATCAGATGGTCCACTTAGAATCTGTAACCTGACAATGTGAGAGATCTTTTCTGTGGGGTCTTCTAACATCTTTTCTTAGTTTGGTCTTTAATTTACAATAAAAAATAACAGGGAGGGGATAGCTCTATTTTCATCCTTATGGCAGGGAACCATGAATATGCATTTGCTGATACAGAATAGACCTATAGAATTTGGAATTAATATATTGTTTCTATTATATCTCACATAACTCTAAATTATATTCAAAACAGTGCAATGACATAGCAAAGCCAGAAGATATAGTACATTAATATTTCATAAAAATATGGTTTAACACTTTTTCAGTTCATGAGGTATCTGTAAACAGACAACTGCCTTCTTGAATACATTCATTATTGGAGACTATTGTACTATAACACAAGGAAATAATTCCTGATTAGTTACTTATTTACAAAATAATTTGTTGCAGATACTCCATATTCCTGTTGATGGCATGCTGCAAAAGGCAACAAGCTCTTCTGGACAGAAAAAGGTTACTGTGCTTCTGAGATGATGGTCACCTATGGACAACACATTGAGAGTTTTGCATGCTATAAATGTTTAGGAACTCAAAAAACCTCAATTACATTTCAAAGAAATGCAATCTCTTTTTGAGTGTTATCAATAACCTTCATGGGAGGGGGTACACTAAGAATACCAGCTGAGAAAACTGCATGCCAAAGTAGCATATAAATTTAGTAAGTTCTCCTTTCAAAGTAAACTAATGCTCTGAATTGTCCAGGCCATACTGATCGACAAATACAGAGCAGGATACAAATCCTGCCTTTGAACGTACACATGAAACTCCTGTTGTGTTCCAGTTTAATGAACACTATTTATTTTCTGTAACTGATTTGTAATTTCTTCAAAGAGATTCTTTGAAATGATTCTCAACTTTCCTGGCTACAAGGGAAACCCTCTTCTTCATCCACAAATGGTGTTCCCGCAATTAAGGGGCACTGAGGCCACGCTACATTTAGCTACAACGACGGCTAAACACCTTCTGGTAACCACTGAGAATCCAGGGACTATGTAAAGACCTGCAAGATGCAGCAACGACAAGCAAGCCATTTTATCAGCAAGCTGTATTCCTATCATGAGGGGCCACAATTCTATCAGGTGATAAAGGCTTTTAAAAATTGCAAAATATTGTAAGTTACTGCTCTTGATCATTCCTGAGAGATGATTCTCTTTTAAAGAAATATTCTCCTGAGGAAAACTTCTACACAGCCAGTTCTACTGTTTTTCTGTGCCTAGTGCTGTAAATTTCCCCCCAATATTTAAATTTTTTCTGTACGAGTGAAATACAAAATATTTTTCTACTAATCAAAGAAGACATTGTGTATTCTATGCTTTTTATTTCTTCATCATTGAGAGTAACTATAATTGTTTTCAGAGATATGTACTCAAAAAATCAAATTCATTTTTCCCTTTTCTTAGTGTTTCCTTTACTTTTTTATGTTGCCATTACTGGCAGAAATAAGATCAAGCTGTATTATTTAATATTTGCTGTGGACTTTCAGTAAGTAATCTGAAATATTTATTAAGACTTTCTGGTGCCACAGATGATGTTCCAGACCTCAAAACTGTCCCAGCTCTGCTTCTCAGTAGGAGGTGCCTGTGGCAGTCACAGTCCCTCCTGAGATGTGGGGTATCCTTGTTCCCATTTACTGATGGTAGGGCTTCCTCTCCTGAACCTCAGCCTCATGTTTGAAGCCAGGCTCTCCACATGTGCACACAAACCAGCCAATCCCTTCACAGCTGCCCCAAGCAGGGAATTGTCTGTCTGTCACCACAGGGGTGGCACTGTAGGTGATCAAAACTAGACGGTCGCATCAGAATTCCCAGTAGTGCCTCAGCTTACTTGAACTGAATCCTAATCATTTCACACAGCTAAACTACCCATCTTGTTGTCTGGTTTAGGTCTTTGCTGCAGGCTGCCTGTGTTGTGCAAGGCTTTGTCCTTACTAAAGATCTAATAGGGACAACGACACTTCTTTCCAGGTGATAGAAGTATGATCAATGAGCCCAATATATGCCTGGTCACCATGACATGTGACATTTAGAAGAAACTACCCTTTCTGTCCTCTTGACCCATCCTTTATTTGCATGGAAATTTTGTCCAGTTAACTTACCTCATTTATTAAATCAACAAAGTACTGAATAATGTTCAAAAGACAGCAACTTTATTACTAAAAATCAGACTCTGTATTATTGGAATGCTGAGAAGATTAACTGTAAATTAAAATGTTAAGTTTCAAGGTGAAAGATACCTGCATGTGTTAAATGGTTTCTTGATCACATTAGTCTCCACTGGAGTTGTCACTTCACAGAGTTCAAGTAATTAAACACTATTTCCTTCATTGTGACCATAAGTTATATGTCCTTTTGGTTAAATGTGAGTTTTTGTGGGTTGTGGTTATCCAGATTTTTCTCAGTGATGAATTTTTCCTGCATAATTGATTAAATATCTCTTTGCTAGTTTATTTTGTTAAAATATGTTTGTTCATTGTTTTAAGTGTGGATCACTGAGAGGAATGGAAGCCAGGAAGAGGGTGGCAACGTGACAATTAAACGTGTGCAGAAGGGACCTGCCTCAGGTAATCCTTGCATTGCAAGACCCTGCCTGGAAAACACAGAGGTGCTGCCCAGAAAAAGGTTTCATCAGGGACCCCAAGGAGAGCAGTTCGAGGACTGAAACACAGGCGGTCAGCCACAAACACAGACAAAATGCTTCGGTTAGCTCAGGGCACACTCTGAACGTACAAATCAATGACAATTAAAGCAGATTATGAAAAAGCAATAATAGATGGTTGGGTCTTCGTGTGATTAAAGTGAGCTGAAAGCGCAGGGCCAGATTCTTCCCATATGCCAATGGGTTAGAGATTACTATAACTCTGAGGAGGCAAAGTCTCTCATTTCCTGGGGACCTTTGAACCCGTTCCTGATGGGAGATCACGTAATGACTGGGGGGCCAGTTCTATTATTGAGACTCTGTTGCTGCTGCAGGCGCAGTAACTCAACTGCCCATGCTCAGACAAGACATATTGCTGTGGCAACTCTTGTAATTTTTTTTAGGATACTTTGGGTCAGTTTTAATGTGTCTTTGATTAGCCTGTTTCTAGAAATCATCTTACAAGAATCCAAAAGCCACAAACGTTGCCTGAAAGTATAAACTTTCAGATATCCTCCTGTATCTGTACTTCCTCTCCAACAGCTTTGGTTCCTTAAGAAGAGAGTAAAAAATCTAAGATGTGTGCAGAGTAATTTTTCCTCAGCAATATTAAACTAATTTCCAGTAACCAGATGTTTATGGACTGGCTGTATCGAATGTTTTCTCAGGATCGCTTCATTTAATTATTATCAAATAGCTCAAATATGTATGGATTTATCTAATCACTTTAAAAACTAATTAATAATCTTGACGTTCAGGATATTCTGTGACAAGGGGTTCCTCAGGACCATTGCTATTTGTACTTGACAGGGCTCTGCCAATCCAAAGAGTCTTACCCATTGACTTGAAGCAATTTTCCTTGAAAACCAACAAGAATAAAGAGCAGTAACAGCCCTAGAGAATCTATCATATGAGAGCAGTGTGTTTTAGAGAGGTAGTTTCCTTAAAGAGGTAAAAATAGCCAGACAGTTTGCACAGTTTGGAAGAATTATATGTACACTTTAGGAAGTAAGAGAAGTGAGTTTCCACATTTATGAATGAACACAACTGTGCAAAGCCAGGTATAAAAGCAAACAAACTTAAAGGTTCCCTACTGAAACACAGAAAAATTAGTGAAGTGCTTTCAGCACAGAAATAATGAATGTACTCCAGATTTTTGGCTGCAGGGAGAATTCTGGTCCTGGAGATCTGCACAAACTGCAAAAGCTTGAAGAATATTACAGGGGGAAATTAATTGCAATTAACTAGAGATTATTTTAAAGCAAAAGAAGATCTGAATAGCTCCATAAGGATACTGAAAGAAAGCTTGAGGGTGACAGGGTAGGTGACCTGAAGAGATTGCTACTATGAGGTGCTAAAAACGATTCATAATAAATCAAATCTTCAGCTGGATATATGAAGTCAACAGCATTTTTCTACACATAAACTTGGGAAAATGAAATAGCAGAAATAACCTACAAATTAAATAGATATAGAGAGGACAATATTACTGCTGTCTACTACAATCAATAACTACTCTCTCTTATCAATGATCAAATTATTTAGCAATACAAATGGTGACATTAAGGGGATAACACAACTGGAGGGATGTTGCAATCCCTAACAACTTCATTATTTTCCACTGGCACACAGATGTGCAAACCTGAGAATGAGCCATGCCACAAAGGAAGTTTGATCTGGTTTGTGTGTAGGATGTGTGTGTGTGTTTGAATAACCACTGAGGCAAAGGCTTATCTATAGCCAATATCATATGAAAACAGCATGGGCAAAGCATCACAGATTAGGAGCTGGAGTTACACAGACTGTAGGTCAGTACAGAACTATCAGCAGTTGGTGTCAGAACTCAGAAATCTCAGGGGCAATACCTGAGCTCAAGTACACTTTTACTGAAGTGTACCTGATTGCCCTGAGCCAGTGTCCTCTGCCAGCAAGGACTGGTAGAAACCAGCAATCTACCACAGTTCTATCACAACAGAAAAATACGCCTGTGTAAGAAATGAGAGGAAGACCTTTGTTGATATAATGGAACCCATGTTCCTAAATTACCCAAACTTCAGAGCTAAGTGACAATAACACTGAACTGCAGTGATAGCTAGGAATGGTGGCAGAGGGAAGGCCAAAGCAAGGGACAAAGACAAATGTAAGTTTAGAGGATGCAGCAACAGTTTGTCAACACCTCTGTCAACTCTTCAAGATCCAATTCTACATCTTCATAATCAGGAGCAACATCAATGCATTGCATTTTCTCTGTGGTGGGCTCACTCTTTCTCCCCAAATACTTCAGTGTCCCTCATTCTGTCACTGGAAAGCTACCAATCTGTCAGTCACAGCCCCAGATGTCTCACCAGTAAGTCTTCCTCTTGCTTTCCAAAACCAATTGCTGCATTCACAGCACTCACAGCAAATCAATTTCTGCATCGTGCCAGATCACCAACTGCTTCCAGCATCTCCCAGCCCACCTCCATCCATGCTGCCCTTCCGCTCACTGGCAGCAGCTTTCAGGAGTTCTCTCTGCCAGTGCTGCTTTGCTCTTAGGCACAGGCTCTTGGACGGAATTAAACAACGCTCTTCAGTGCTATCCTGAAATCTTAATAACACTTTTTCCCATCAGTGCCATAAAAAGATAACAAGGGAAAAACACACAGTGTGAAGTATGACATTTCAAAGAAGGCTATGGCAGATATTTGTATGACAGATACCTCACAGTTGTTCAGAAATCTCCTTTACTCTCTGGTGTAATTATAGCATTTTTATAGAATTATTAGAAGCAATTCCATGTAGTTTTTCTGCCTGCAGAGTGCAGCAAAAACCATACTGTCTGAATGTGAGTTGGGCTATTCCTTGTTCACCTCCATAGCCTGTGGTCACCTCAAACAGAAAAAGGGAAACTGGCTCACCTCATGCTGCCAGCTGTTTTCCCTTCATCTTAACTCATCCTTGAGAGTCAGCGTGCTAGGACAGAGCAGCCATCCCCATGCACCTGCAAAGCAGTGAGAATAACTTAATCCAATGGGTGTCAGTGGACTTTGCAAAGAAGGGCTTGGTAATTAGAGGGAGAATCCAAATGACAGAGACTGGAGAATACTTGCCCACAGCCATGCAGGTGACTGCGGCACAGCAAAGTCCCAATGCCACAACTCCAGACTTTGCTCTGTGACTTACCCAGGACATCAAAGCACAGCACAGCCTTTGTTTCCTTTCAGCTCTCCAACACAAGTACATGACTAGGGTAACAGCAACAGGAAACTACAAGAGAGTTTCCCAGCTCCTTGCTAGTCTTGATGCACATTTAGAGTAACAGTTCCACCAGAGGTATGCAAAATCTAGAAAATATACAACTAGCCATTTCAGGCCAATTAAAATAGTAAAAATACCCTTATTTTCAAGAGGGCATGTTGCATTTATCAGAATTACTTCAGCCTTTGAGCTTTTTGCACGACTTTTCCCCTTGTTTTCTTTTTGCCTCAGTAATTCTAATAAATATGTGTGTGCATGTGTAGGAGATGCCATTTCAGTTGTACTACAGTAGGTAATGTTAAAAATGTGTGTCCCTTCAAAATCACAAAGATGTGTGTGGTACCTCTTCTGCTTTGAGAGACAGGCCTGCAGCACTGAGTAGCTAAATGCTTTCTTGTGGCAGCAGTATTTTTCCGTGGCTGCGTGCCGCTGAAGTGTTTATCTTTGCTCGAGTTGCCTGGAAATTGCAAAGCTACTTGAAATGATTCATGGGTCTGACAGATGTCTGGTACAGCTGGATGTGTCCTTGATTATCCCAAAAGTCTGGACAATGCTGTCATTCACCATTGCCCAAATTATCTCTGTATTGACTGCAGAAGCCTCTGTGACAGTACTGTAATGGCTAATTACCCAGGGTACCTTTGATACTTACTTTATAGTGCTTTAGAAGAGTTTAAAAAGAAAATGAGTGAGATAGGAAAAGGAAAGAATTGGAGCAAAAACATACCAGTGAAAATGATATTCTTATTATTTTACTGTTCTAAAACAGTATATGCTTTACTCTACATGAGACTATACTGCATGGGCTATTTATATTCAGCCTGTCCTTTGAAAATGGTCAGATTTCCAGCAAAATAGATAAGGAGGAAATGAAAAGAATCCTGACAATGATAAGTCATGGACAATAGAAGGAGCTATTAGCCAGGAGAGAATTGCATGTACGACATCCTTGAAAAGAAGATGATGAGCAGCCATTTGCCTGCTTTATATGTTGCTGAAAAAATAACGTTCTGCTTAGTAGATAACAAAGACTGTCATAAGTAGCAATGCTAAACATGTATATTGTTATCCTGTAAAGCTGCCTATAAGGAGGTATGAAAGTAAAGCTCTCCTTTTCCCATGCTATCATTAGTGTGCTTTGAAAAAAGGAATTTCTGCAATGTACAAGTATATTAAGAAAAGGGGTAAAAGAAGATAAAGTACAAAAATCTCATTTTAGTGAAGATGAGGTCTTAATGACAACTCATGTAAAAAATAATAGCAAACCCCTACTTTTTAGGGCTGTCTCTCTCCTCAGGGCTCAGCGTAGGTCCTGACTGGAAAAGCATGTGTAACCCTTTTCCCCCCAAATTTCAAACAATTCAGAAGTTGCTCAAGATTCACCATGGTGAGGTTGCTCTCACAAAGTTGGAGATGACACTCCCATGGGCTTTGGTGAGGGGATCTGCCATCTATACTGAACTGGAAGATGCCACTCCAGTGGTTTCTGTGGTCATGAACAGATGATTCTGTCCAGAAACCAAATTAGAATTAGGTGACCCAATTGCATCTGCCTAATAGTGCCTTAGTGACATCAATAAAGAGAATATAAAAAGAAAGATCACGCCTCTGATCACATGTTTGTTCATCTTGCTTACTATTTATCTTTGTTACCTCAGAGTAAATAATGTGTTTGTTAGAAGGTAATGGATTATTGACAAAAACATAAAAATAACTTTCTTTATAACCCGGAAATTAACAGTCCAGTGAAATACTTAGAGAAAGGTGCCATTTCCCTGTTTTTCAGGTCTTCAAAGAGTTTATGGTTTTTGCAGGTATATATGTTGTACAAAATCATTCACTAAAATGTAACTGTTAAATAAAAAACAACAAATAGAATGTTTACTGTTTAAAATGCAAGGGTTATCTATTAATTTTATTTGGGTAGAAAATAACGTGCTATTATTTATTTTTCTTAATATGACTGCATTATTTTTCAATTAGGGTTCTGCTACTGTTATTCAAATTTCAAGAAATTTTCTTTTTATGGCCGAAAATTTCCTTCCCTTTCATTAACAGCAGAAACATCTATTTGTCAATCTGTTACAAAATCTATAAAAATTAGGAAATAAGATTTCGACATTTTTAGTGGAGGAACTAATCACAGACAATCACAGGAAGATATTTTCTGCCTCTTTGCATGTTTATGGCACTACAAATGGAAAGAGTGCACATTAAATACTGAGCAGAATGGGAACGTTTTCTGTAGTCCCACTGCTCAAGCTGCTGGAGGCTCAGACCCAAGTGCATACAGAAAAATTAGGTTTTTACTTCTTGCAGTCTGAGTTGAATCCTGACTGCTCCAAAATCTTGCAAAACTGTTACAAGGCAGGACAAATATTTGGTAGCACAGGCCCACTGAGAACATGCAGCAAGGTCAGCTAAGGCCCTGCCCTGACAACATATATTTGAAACTGGTAATAACTATTAGAAAAGTTTGGCTAGAATAAAGCAATCTAATCTAAATAATCACTTATGCTGATTTCAGTTTTTAATTTTGCAGCATCTCAATACCTTGAAGACACACATGGGGGCTGAACGTATAGATGAAAACTGTCAGAGAAATGACAAAAAAATTCAAATACTTTTGTCTGCTAGAAACATAGACCCTTTCTCACACAGTCCTTTTGAGTTGAGTAGTCAGGAACAGAATAATTCCTGGTATTTACATTTTCAGCTGCCTAAACAGGATTGTGTGATACTGGGAATACAGAAAACCCCAAGGTTGTTTAGCACCAGTTGTATTTGGTGACAGATTTTGCAGTGCATCAGATTTTGGCTCTGGACTTCCCAAAAGCTTTTGATCACATTGCCTGGTACAAATAGTGATTACTTAATTTGGGGCCATGCACACAAACTGTCTGAGATAAGTGTATGTCTTGCAAGCTTTCCTCAAACTCAACATGTAGGAGTGAGACACTGAGTGATGGTGTCCTGATGTGGAAATGTAGAGGTTGTGTTTTTACTGGAAATTTCTGAAAATATTTAATTTACAAACAAACAAACCAACCAACAAAACCAAGAAATTCTTGTATTTTGCACTTTCATGCAATTCATCAAGGTCACTTACTGGTATGGCTGGGCCTGGATGGATCTGCAGGAAAAGGTGGCACAGAGCAGTGCTCTGCCCATCCTCAGCCCTTAAACCACTTGTGATGGTGGAGCCAAGAGATCACCATAGCAGGTACTCCCCCTTATGTTTCAGTATCTCTTTCTTTTGTTCTAAATTACTGAATATTTTAAAAATATATTTTATATCAATCTTCCATGCCTGTGCTAATGGGGACAAAGTACTTGATAGACTCACCAGCCAGGTACCCAAGGAATTCCTGTTCCCAGCTTCGACTGGGAATCTTTTTACCATGATTTTCAAGGGGCGATATATTTTTACTTCTTGTACCTACAGCACTTCAGATGAGTTTTGGAGAGAAGGTCCACAACACTTTATCAGAAAGGCTGTATGTGGGACTCTCAAACTAATCTCTCACTCCTTCTTCTTCCTATTCATTTTTGAAAACCTAGAATTCAAGGAGAAGAACTGTGTGGCACAGATTTTAAATGCCACAACAGGCTGTGTTTCACTGTTAACAGTGAAACAATGCAACAATAATGATATCCATTCAGCAGCTTTTCCATAGTTCCAATCTTGAACAAGATCATTCTCTAAAAAAACATCACTCTCCCAGCTAGCTGTCAAAGCCACATTTCTCCTCTCTCACCTGTTGTCCAGTTGCAGGTAACAAAGATAATTGTCTTACCACAGTAACTCAAGGCTGAGAATTGCACTCACATCACCTTTATTCCTAAAAGGAATTTCTACGAGTCTTCCTGACTGGGTTTGAGCCATCCCATACGTTTATGCTCAGATCCAGATGGGACCTGAATTGGGACTATCCAATTCATGATTATGAAATGAGAACTGGGATGCATAACAGGTTGTATGTGGAACAAAAATACTTCGCCTCTCCAGTGACTTTTGTTTTGGGAACACAGGAAATAGATAGGGAAAATGTTTTCCAAAGGAGAGGGGGCCCGAGCTCTGCAGAGAAAGTGCTGTGCCCTGGTCACATCCCATGGCAATGACTGCAGGGGGACCGTATGAATTTCTTTTGTGCTTCCTATGGAAAAGAGGCAGAATGTGAACTGCAGAGCTTGAATTCACTTTATACTAATGCAACAATTCAGAAATGCTAATTTTAATTAAAACTTCCTTTAGTATGCAGGAAATATGCTATATATCTAGGACTTAAGAGTTTTACTGCAATTTTGTGTTAATAACTTAAATTAAATACTTGGCAAGAAATTACAAAATGGGCATTTTGCACAGGCAATATTTCCTTAGATTTAAAGGCTGGCAGACACAATTTCTGCTATTTGCCATTTTTAAAGACTTTACCACAATACATAAAACCCCCAAACTTTGTATTAGTTATTTTCACCAGAGTTTTTGAAAGCTCTAAGGGGGCTGGGGGCAAAAAAGAATCTGTTTAGAAAACTGTCACAGAGCCCCATATATCTCAGTATTACAACAACTAATAAGATCACTGCAACTTTCTTAACAGCTGTCAGACACATTTACAATTCCAATTATTAAAAGTTGCAAATATATAATGAACTTCGCCCCATGATATTTCCCAATAATACAAACAGCTTTTGCAGCTAGGGTAACATGAAATTCAAAGGAGAGCTTTGATAACATCTAATCTGGTAAAGAAATGAAATCATAAGCATGCTTATTTCAACCAACAAGGAAAGAAAGCAAAATAATACATCAAATCCCTGACTAAGCAGTCACAATAGACCTTTAAATAACCCAACTTTCAACCATATTTTATTATCCTTTCCTAGTTTTATAGCATTATCTGCCATAGAAATGCAGGGAGATTTGTAAAACACTATAGCATTTAAGTCATTACATTTTATAGCTAATTTCTAATGTGGATTTGATTTTTTACGAGCACAAAAAGAATCTAATTTGCATTAGTGACAGTAACTAGAGAAATTTAACACCTGGCACTGGTTGTACCAGAAATTGAATATTAGTTACTTGGGTGCTAAAAAGCACATTCATACCTTCAAGGGGGATTTTTCATTTATTTATGCTGTACTCTCATGTTTATCATTACAAAAGTGTTTCTGCATCATGGTGGAGAAAAACTCTCAGGAATGTAAAAATACCATGCACTCGATAAAGGGAGTTCGCAGCAACAGCAGCAAAATGAATCATTTATGCACTAAAGAATGTACAAACCCAGAAATAAATCTCCATTGAGATATAAAATTAGAACAGCAGCAATATACAGACAATTCATTTCCATGAATGCTTTTTATTTATTTTTCCACAGATACTGCTGCTTTCTTGGAGCAATGTATTAGACCCAAATTAAACCTCCATTTAAGGAGGGGGGAAAAAAAACCCAACAAACTATAGCTGACATGAAAAAGAACCACATTTCCACATGAACAATCCACGTATTTTAAAGGGTGGAAAATTAGGAGCTGCAAAATAGGCAAAGCCGCTGTAAAATGATATGGGAAGTGACATTTTACATAGCCGGCTACAATTAACACATTGATGGCATTTTGCTGGGCTCCTTGCAGTGATAATGCTGTTGTCAAATGTGTTTAGTGCACCAAATCTCCTGGAGCCTTCAGCTAGGCAGCAAGCTTTTGACAGATTGAAGGTTCGGAGATAGGCTATCATGACAGATGGAAACTGGCACCGATGTTCAGCTTTCGCCGATCACAGGGGACCTGCCCCCCTTATTCTTCAGGGCTCAGCTCTGCAACCTTCCCCCTTCTGATGAAAGCAGGGGATGGCATTGTTAAATAGTGCATCTGTGTGAGTTAGACTACTCTGATGAAAGCATAAGGCAGACGCTCCGTGAAGCAAAAGACAGCCTCTGCTCTAACTGCATTTTAGATAGACTTGGGGAGGACTCCAGGGAACTGGGATAAAACTTTGGTAAATTTCAGACAAAAAGTAAAGGCCCACGCTAACCATTAAATGGTGTTTCTTATAGATCTGTATTCGTGGGCTGGAGGAATCCATACATATGAGCAACCAAGATCTATTGTGCGAGACTCCATAGCAGCCTCTTCACTACTGTTTGGATCATTTGCTGAAATTAGTCTCTAAGAACCCCATCCAGACAGCAGATCCAAAAAGAACAGAAAGCCATGTAAAGGGAGGCTGTGGGAACAAGTCTGCTTTGCTGTGAACATCCAGCTTGTTCAGAGGCTAATTAAATTATTAGGAGAGGCTGTTCTTGCAACTGGTCTTGATTCTTGGATGCAATGTTAAAACCAGGGTGGGAGCTTGTGTTATTGAGCTTTACACAGCTGGGCATAAACAGGCAGATAATACAGTTAATTAACCTTTCACCCCCCAACACCTTTTGAAGAAAGGCATTTGTTATTTTTTTTAATCAGCCTCAGGATATTTTCAAGGCACTTGTCCTGGCTATATTTGCTTCTTTCTATCCCTGACAGATTCCTGTTTGATTTCTTTAAACTGGGCTGTAGAGCTTTCTTTTTGCTGTCTTAATCTTCAATTCCACTCTCGCTGATATAGTATTTGGAGCAGCACACTGCAGCCCATTTGAGGTATGATAATCAGCTGATTAGCTAGTGAAGTCGTTTTCCCTGAGGCTCTTTTGTGTGCAAAATCCTCACACTCAATTGACATGTGGACATCATAAAGCTGATGAAATGCAATTGTAATGAACAAGAGGGAGAGGCATCTGCAGCAGTCTAAATGAAAGACCCTTCCCTCTCGACATGCTAATTCAGAAAATCTGCTCTTAGCTTGTACTCCCTCTGGATCCCAATGGATGCGAGTCTCCATGAATGCATATTCAAAACAGCATATTAGCCTCAGTAGCAAGTGAAATTTGAGCCTGGATGGACCAATTCTAGTTTCAAGACAGATTATGCTGCATCAAACGTAGTAATGATTTGACAGTTCATTTGTGACGAGAGTCCTACAGTCAAGGTTTAATGCACAGACAGGCGCAGGTGTGCAGCCAGAACCAACAAAATCCAAAGGCTGCCAGTTAGGAAGCCCCATGCATGTGGAAAGGTGAAACATATTTAGAGAAATTAACACCAAGTTCTTTAAAGCATCTTGTAGCAGTGGTTCTACAGCCAGACCTTTCTTGTAAGTCCATTGGGCCCCAGTTTGGAGGGACTAGGAAACAACAGAAACTTAGAAAACATCAGAGGATGGATTTCTTTCTTAGCTGTCCTCTAGATAAATAACTGTGTGTGCCTTCTGGTAATTTTGGCAAGCTCTGTCCCTGGAGAAGGTGTGGGGATGCAAACTGCTGAGACTAAGTATGCATCTACAGTGTGGGCTGAGCTGTGCCAGACTCTGCCTGTGTGTATGCTGGATGCAGTTTTTCAGTTCCTCCCCAGTTCTTGCCCCATTTTGGGCTCCTCTGCCTCAAAATGCTCTAAACTGTTATTTGTTTTTTTCCGTATGGACACCATACATATATAAGATTTTTTTCCATTCCTTTGTAGTTTTTAAGAGAGGGAGAGAAATTACATATATATGTATTTTTTAAACAACACTTCTCTTGAGAGATCAGAAATTCTTGAAAAAATATAAAATTAAATTTTATGAGTTAAAAGAATTTCAATATAACATTAAATTCATATGTATACAGCCTTTGCTACACAGATGTTTAAATACTAATTAGCTGGCATGTTCTGGTACCCAAAAACTCCATCTAAGCTCAGGAAGAGTCATTGCTTGACAGGACCTTCATATCAGGCCAGTGAAATTTGTGCCATCGGGCAGGAAAACAAGCCTCAAGGAGTCTGCCCTCACCTCTTTTCCTCTGTGGTGGAAATACAGGTGTACCTGCATTCAATATGCAGATACAAGGGATGTCGTGTGGGGTGTGGGCACCACATTCCCCTTTAGTAAATTTGGTCTAAATCCAATGCATATTAGGCATGACTCGTTACTGCTGTGAGAAGATACCTACAACAGAGTTGAAAAGTACACAATCCCCAGCAATACTTCCCTGGCTGATGTTCAGTCCATATGATTGTGGTTATACTGTGCTTACTTCAAGATAAAATGCATCTTCTGTTTTCAGGGACATTTCCTATAAAGATTTGATTTGTAATTCCAAGTCTTAGGGTTTTCCATACGACTGTTTTACCAAGACACACTTTAAAGGAACCATAAAACCTCCTTAAATTACAAGAGTTCCTACTTCTTCAGTGTTTAGCGTGACTCTTTCAGCAGCACAAAAGAATCTCACCACACACTCTAAATAAGTGTCAGTGGTAATGGCTGCTGTTTAAATAGAAGCCTCCTAAAAAGCCAGAGGACACATCTTAACTCTGGCAGTGCTGAATAGATGGAACACTGCTATCCTTTACATTCTTTTTTTCCTATTCCAAGTGGGTTTTGGGGGAATGTGAGGAACAAGTTTTTAGCATGCTCACAGGTTTGCCTTTTCTTTACCTTCAGAAGAGGAAAAATGGGCTGGGAGGTACAGCAAGGAAGGTATCTTGAAACAGCACAGCTCCTGCCATGGATCTACTGAGGACAGCACTTCCTCTTGCCAGGATCCATGGAAAGGAGGGTGATTTCTCTCAGCTGGCCTCCAGTTGCCTTGGCTGGTTTCATTATGACCAGCTGGCTGATACCAGGGCACCAGCACACTCATCTCTAACTACTGCACTCCTCGTGAGCCAAATATCTGGGGCTGCCTTCATTGCATTACGAGGTAGCAAAACTATCAGAAAGTCGATCTGGGAGAAATCCCCCTGGATAGGAAGTCTGGATTTGGGAACATTCTAGCCCCATACTGCAGGAATTGATCCCTATTGATTGGTCCCCAAAGTAATGTGTCTGAGCCAGTTTCCTCTCTTGGGAGGAGGGCTGTGCCAGGGAATTAACCATGTTGTTTTAAAACCTAATTAGCCAAAGAGCCCACCAAAACACGTCCAGATGCCATTTTGTGGTGGCACACACATGCCCTGAGTGGAAGAACAATATTATCAGGGGATGCGGCTACAGACCTTTTCTGCTTACAAGGTACTTGTGTAAGATATAAATGAAGTACCAGATTAATTTGTGTAGCTTTAGGATATTACTGAGCCTCCCCAATACAGGGTTATTATAAAGTCTTTACAGACTGGAGATTCAGGGACCAACAGTTATTGCAGAGACTAACAAGATAAATATCATAGATGTTGCTCAGACACACAAACATCGTAAGTATACACGTAATACCAGCATTTTTAAATGTTTCCCCTCACTCACCCTTAGCTCAATAGGTACTTTTTAGTAATAGTCATGGTTTGAATATTATGCAGTCACTATCCATAATGTATTTTGAGGGCTGGGGGAGATAAGGGAAGCAAAAAACGTGCAGAATCACATTAAGTTTCTCATTTAGTTCTACTTACATATTCATGAATTCATCAGCACCAGTGGTTTGAGATCTTGCAACTCCTTACCTCCTGGTTACTGCCACGTGTGTTTAGTGAGGCTTAGAAAGTGGACTTCTATTTTCTTCTTCTCAACAGTCTAGAAGAGTTATATGGAATCATTAATCATGAAAATCAGTATCATTCTAAACATCAAACTTTGATAAGATGATAAATGACATTCCTACCATACATCACAAGCTTGGTTCATATTTTGTACCCTCTTCAAATCTGCTCAAGTAGAGTGTAAACCAGTGTCACATCTAATACATTACAGCAAGAATACCTAGTCTTTGTTGCCTGTTGCCTCAGAAGCATCAGATTAAAAAGATGTTTAACAAAGGGGTTTTTCTTTTTTTTTTCTCCCTTGAATGCTTCAAACTAGTTTGGCAATCTTTAAAAGGTTAATGAGTACTGTCTGCCACAGAATGCCAAACTGATTTAATTCAGAAAATGAGAAAACATTCCTAAAATGTAATCAGCTGTCACTTTGGAAATGACATACAACGAGATAAAGGTGTTTTACATTTCATTTCCTAAGCAGAACTTCTGAGAGGTCAAGAGAAAACATCAGGAGGTTCCTTTACAAAACGCATCTCTCCAAAATTGTTTCTATCTGGAAAAGCAAACAGTGGTCATTCAATGACCTGGTTTCTTTCCCTCCAGGTTGTCACAGCCTTGATCCTCCTTTTCAAGTGCACACGTCTCATTGAATGGCGGCTTTTGTGCATCCCAGTCCTCCTCCAGAATCTTAGGATGATCTGAGCACACTACAGATGGGACAGTGCACAGGAGCTCAGAACTTTCAGGACTTCCTTCTTCTCCCTTGGGGATGCCTTCTTGGGGCTGGAGGAAGTCTCCTTGCCCTTTCCAGAAGAGCAGAGAAAAATGAGCTTGGGTGTGTGGGTTGGTGTGGTAAGAGAAAGCAGCACTTCTTGCTTTGTGCAGACCACACACCCAGTAACAATCCTTGACCAGCAGCTTTTCATCATGGACCCATGGACAGAGGGCTTCAGAGGCCTCACACTACTCCTTATCAACATCTGCTGCAGGCCAGTTTGGCAGTCCCACATTCTACAATTTTGGCAAATTTTGGGAAGAGTTGTAAAACTTACATCATTTTTCCTGAGTTGAAATGCTAAGCAAATTTAAATTGTTGATAGAATTAAGAAAACAATTTCAAATAGTACGATCTCAGAATAAATGCAATTTCCTTGCAGATCTTCAGACACTGCAATTTCCTGTGGTGCTGAGTTCTTGTGACAGAAATGAGGTCTAAGATGGCTGCTAGATCCTGCCCCTTTACACAGCACTATCCTGCCACACTCTGCACAGCATCTCTGCACCACTAAAGTCTTTCGTAGTGATAACTGACAAAGAAGGCTGTTCACCTACAAGCAGTAAAGATACATCATTTTTATTTCTTTTATAGAGTGAAATTAAAAAAACCACCTTGAGTGGCCTGCCAAAGGCTGCTGGACATCCAGAGAGAGCACAGTCCAGTTTTGCTGCTTTCCCAGCCCCATTATTCTCCAGTTGCTGTGCACAGCTCCACAAAACTCCCAGGAATAACCCCCAGACCTTTGCTGAATTAATATGCAAGCCAACCGTTAGTAGGTGCAAGTTATTTTCTGATACTGTTGGAATACGATACAATGTGCTTCCAGCACTGCTCTTCTGGTCACTTTATCCCTGCACTGCACTCCATAGCAGAGGAATATCCATTAACAAGACCAGCATTTATTACAAAAATTTAATCCACTAGCACCACAATTTTTAATATTTTCTTTCCAGTTGTATGTAGTGAGCCTCACTTTCTGTCAGCAGCAGGAGTCCTTCTTGCCTCTTCTCCAGATTTGCAGAAGTACAATGTGTTCCTGCTTGCTGGCTGGCATAAACCACCTTCCATACATTCTGAATGTATCAAGAATGCTGTAAAGTTTAAATTGGGCTATCTGTAATTAGCTATATTTTAAGAGTTTGTAGGCAATTTCAGAGCAGGGCTCTACCATATTAACAGTTTCACAAGGAGGAAGCAGAATTTAAACAGAGGAAACAAACACAAACACATTCTTTATTTCATGGCAATGAAATTCGTTGAAAAAAAAAGGGGGGGGGAGATTGCAGTAAACTGATTTTTTTTTTTTTTGCATGGCAGTTTCCTACAGACAATATTTAATTAACTACTCAATTAATTAAATTGACAAAAACACAAGTAAATTATAATTCTTGGTAAACAATGTTACCTAAAGAGCCATTAACTCAATTTTTATCACATTTGGAGTTGGTGTAAGTCAATGGTTTTTTAGTTTACCTGCAATAATGATGGTTTCCTTAATGGTCTTTTATTTAATAGCATATAGGGAAGAGCAAGAGCAGATTCCTGGAATTTGAAGAGAGACACAGAAAAAAATTACATGCCACTAACTTAGAGGTTTTCCTCCTGCCAGGTCAATGTAAGGAATTACTACAAGCAAGTATTTTGTATTCTGGGTCTTTACAGAGAAGTTCTGGTATTGGTTATATTTCAAGTGGTTTCAACAGATACATGGAAAAAGAAAGCATTATTAGGTTTCACAGTCCACTTTGAGAAAATTTGACAGAAAGGTATAAAGTAAAATTTGACAGAAGAGCAGCAAGTGTAATGGTTACTGGTGTGTTTCTTATACTCATTAAATAATATAGAGGACAAAAGGACAGCAAAAGAATAAATTTCCCAGCCCACTTACATCCAAGCATCTTTTGGGTTTTGTTTTTTTTCCAACACTTCAGAAAATGAGACAAGAAAGGTAGTAGCAGGAAGAACGGGGACAAAACAAAAATGATAAAACCCTGCTTATCTCTTAGCTCCTGTGAGCTTTCCTCAAGGACTATCTTATACCTTAGTAAAGCATAAGAGTGATATCCCGAGCACCTCTGAGCCCTGCCAGGGTGCTGGACAGGCTGCATTGCCTGTGGAAGCTTTGGGAGCAAGACCCCACAGTTCCCTCTCTGCCTGGGAAGCCCAAAACACAGCCTGGGCCGGGCACACTTTTCCTACCTTATCCTTCCTTCTGTAGAGACTTCAAGTTGTAAGTTTAGGAGCTGGTTGCAAACTCTCTGGTACAAGCAAGAGGATCTGGTTTAAAGGGATGGTTCTGCAGCAATATGAAGGAGTGGTTATTAACAATAATGATATCTAGGACTTTATGCTTCAATAGTATGCTGGCCACAAATAATAACTTTCTAATTAATTAGCCAGTACTTTGTTCAGGATCAGCAATGACAGCCCCACATCACCTCACTCTGCCAGTGCAGTGGGTGCATAGGACAATGGCTGTGGTGAAATAGAGCAATGCCACTTCTACCACACATTCTCAGGGCTGGCAATCAATAGAAAGGAACCTGTCTCTTTTATTTTCTATCACCTCTTTAATGTCTTTATCAATACGGTACTTAAAGTTTACCATTAGCTTGTATATATTCCTATATCCATCCCTTTTGCAGTTTAGAGTACCATACAAACAACAAGAAACAAAATGTATTACTTTTCTAAGTAGGCAGGAAGGTTTAGAGATGACTGTGCAGCATGGTTTGATACAAATCTGTTGATTGTCTGTGTGCAGTACTTCAGCTTGTGTGGAAACTGCACATTTATATCAGGATTCTCACAGTTCTGAATGGACTTTAGGTTCAAACTTATTTACAGTAGCTTATTTCAATGAAAACCGAGGATCAAAATATTAACCATTCCGTGTGAAAAGTGGCCTGTGAATACAGGGCTGCAAGCAGCTCTCAGGACACCCATTTCCCCACCCCAAACTGCAGTGCCCCTAGGACGCTGCCTGCTCACCTCCCACAGTTCCAGGCTTACACACTCCCTCAATCTCCAGCTGAGCCCACGTCTCCAGAGCCAGGGAGACACAGGTGGCACAGCTGCCCAGCACTGACAGGGCCGTACAGCACCTCTCAACTCATCCTCCAGAATTGCAGTTGGTGCTTACCTGAAATTTAGAGTTAAATTGTAGGCTGATGAAACAGGATGTGGCTGAAAAAGGAAAATTAAAAACTGTTGGATATTCAGTTTTCTGAAAATAAATTACTTGCTTCCTCAGTCATATCTGGGAGTAACACTACCTACAGCTAATAAGGCAAACCAAAGCCACCCCAAGTAGTCTTGTGTGCATGCCACTGGCCGGCAGTACATCAAGTGACCCTGCCTCAAATCAATGGCTGAGTGCTAAATTTCACTCCTACATATGACAATGATATGACATAAATAAAAAGATTCATCCTAGGTGTTCACTTACAAACCCTTCTTCATTCAGGTAACTGCTTCTCCTTTTTACTTAGCTTGGACAAAGCTCTTTCATCTTGCCATGACTTTGGAAGATTTTAGGGAGTTGTGTGGTTTTTATCATTTATTAGAGGTAGAGACATGAAGGTACTGCCTTGCTTGGAGAGAATCACGCACACAAGTGCTGGCCCACAGGTGCTCCAGTAAACCCCACATAACACAGCAGCGAACTCTAATCTCCAATAATTAGATGAACACACTTAACTGGGCTAAAAAGTGAATCTGCTCTTTGTTTCCCAGAACAAATCATAAAATCAAGGAGGAACACTTCCCCTTAATTCACCCCAAACATATGTAACCTGCTTATAAACCCCAAGCTTAGTTTGGTCGTCAAAGATAATTAAAGAACAGAGAGTTCTGCCTAAAGTCTCCATAAATTAATCACTGGCACAGAAGTTACTGATTGTGTAGTCTCCTGAATATCTCTCCAATCTGACAGATCAAAGGATGGCCTCTACTGTCCTGACTGTTCACCTTAAGTGAACCTCAAAATCAAACACCTCCAGAACAGCACACCTAATAATGCAGTTTAGACTCTGCTGTTGCTATTACTGCTTTTGAATGGTTCCACAAAGACAAAAATAATGGGAAAAGCTTTCTATAGTTTTGTTTTTGTCAAAATGAATGGCTAAAATGATGTCTTTTTATAAGCTGGTCTCAGATATCTTTTCACAGTTCAGAATCATTGTACACTCTTCAGGGATTGCCTTCACTAAGAGCAGTATTTTCACAAAGCACTTTAACTAATGCTTTTTCCCTGTTTCTCAGAACTATCCAGCATAAATTTCCTGGTGGTAAAATGGCTGAGTCCATTCCTGGGTGAAGCACCCTAACACAGCTGCTAACTTTGGGCAGTTATTTTAGAAAAATCCCTGAAACCATCAACCTAATGCACAGCAGCAGGCAGAGGCAAACATCAAATGGCATTAGCAAGAGGATAAAACAATAAGCAGGTGATCTATTTTCTACAGAAGAAGATCTTTTATAGCTGTAACCCATATGGAGCTCACCCAGGCCTGTTTGCAGAACTGTGCTGCTGGAAGCAGAATACCTTGTGTACTAGAATCTCAGTTGTATGAAAAGCCTAGGAGGGTTGAGTTATCCTGCCTAGAAAATAATAGCCACAGATGTGACCTAAAAGCCATTTTAACAATTTTGGGAAGGCTCTGATAGCATTCTTAGGGATACTTTAGTCATAGTGGGAAGACACTCACAAAAAGAGAAGTGTAAACAAAATTATGAGGTTAAAGAAAAAATCAGCAAACAGAACTATTTCATGGATAGATAAAAAATAGAGGTAGTGTTCATTCCCACTGAAATCAATGAATAATTATCATTGATCTGAATTAGGTAGAGCTGTCTTGCAGTAAATTTCCAAAAATTTACAAAAACTTACTGCATAGCCATTAAAATGAAGTTTTCCTCAGCTATTAATTTCCAAGCAAAAGCAGTGATGAAGCAACCCAAAGAAATGGTTAAATTACAGTAGAAAGAACAGGTGACATTTCTTCTTTCTGCCTGGGAGATCCCATATTGAAGAAAGTTTCTGGATCTGAGTTTTCCTGGGCAGACACAGAAAGCTGTATTAGATTTTACTGCTTTGCGTCCCTGTCTGCACATTCAGAGATGGGGAAGAGAAATTGCTGAACGCTGCCACTTGGACAAGAAACCAAAGCCATCGGAGTAGGGATCTGTATCCTGCAAATCAGGCCTCTGTTTAGGCTAATTTAAGCAGGAATGTGCCTGCCGTTGAAACAAAGCAGCTGTGCTTCTCCTACCAGGAGCACATGTGGGGAGAGAAGGAGCTTTTGTGATCCCTAACCGAGGGAAGCTATGGGTAACCATCAATCCTGCCTGAAGCAGGGGAGAAGCAAGTTCATCCAGCACACTGCAGGAATGGAAATGCTTCCCAGAGCTCTGACAGAAATGCTGGACAAGCAGCTAAATTTCTTCCCAGAAACTGCTCTGGTGACAATGCAATACCTCCTGGCTCCCTTCAGCCCACCTCTTGCAATAAATGTCAGCCTACAGCCGTATTGGGCATAATTAGCCTATGATAATAAATTACCCACATTTTCAGGAAAATATTAGAGACCATCATTATTTGGAATAGAGCTGCATTCAGCTGCACAACCCTACCTAATATGATGGATGGAGTAGTCATAGCACTGAATACATTTATCTAGAATGAAGTGATTATTTCGAAGATGAACACAGTCAGATGTAAGTGCATATGAATCATATACTACTGCACACTGGAGAGTATCAGAGTAGCAGGGGTTGTAGGTCAGCTGACCAGCCCATAGCTTTTAGTTGGTAGATTATTTCCCACATATACCCCAGGATTTTAAAGCTCAGTCTCAAAATCCCTCTGAATTTAAAAATGATTCCATGTTTTCTCTTGGAAGAAGAAAAAAAATATATATATGGGAAGGGATTTTTTTTCTCCTACCTTAGAGACAATCTTTGGTGTTATTTGACTTCTCTGTCTGCCCACAGATATTGCCCAAAATACCCCAGTCAAGCATATTATTAAAATAACTTTGCTAACACCTAGTTATTGTAAAAAAAAATAAATAAAGTAAAAACTTAAGGACTTGTGAAAACTCACTCATGTCCAACTGCAGGACAAAACAGGAGCCATGGCAGCAGAAGAGTCATATTAGCACTACAGCAAAACCATGCTTTCCTTTTTGACACATTTTAATTCCCAACAGTATTTCTTTTCTATTTTCCAATCATTTCAGTGAAGTTAAGAAAATCATCCAGGATCATGGACAAGGCTCACAACCCTGTTCTGCAGCACCACCCTGGCACTGGCAGCATCTTGCATATTTTTCCCATGTGTTCTGATAGTAGGTAGGGTCGCTGAAGATATCAAGTTGGCATACCTGTGAAGGAAGATAGGCTCCCTGCTCAGAGCCAGGGGTCTGCAAAGGACTCTGAACAAAGTTAGATGCTTTGAACAGAGTACTGGAATATGCAGCTGTATGTAGATTTTCATACCTTTCCAAAATGCTGTAGCATAAATATAATTTTTGCACATTGCTCTGAATTATGAGATACTTGTTTTATGTGTTTGGAACAATGAATGGACACTTCAAGCAAAGCAACAAAGAAACCATGCCTTGCAACTCAAGCAGAAACAAATTTCAATGACTTTTCAGTTGTATTCCATGTTATCATCATCATCATTGCTGGAAGAGATGGTGTTTTCCTTCCCCTCAGTCTGTCCCAATAAGAAAAAAAATGTTGCCACCAGAAGCCAGGTCTAGATTTCTGCAAACACAGGTGTTACAGTCAGTTTGTGGGAAAGCTTTTTTACCAACAATAGTAACTATGCAACATCTCCAACTGTGAAAAACTAATAAATCGACCTCTTTTACTGTGACTCAGACTAGTGAAAGCATCTGTTTGGATAAGAACACCAAAAGCAATTTTTTAAAAGCTGAAGTTATCTGCTGTTAGACATATTTAAGATGAGTTACCACTGCACGTATGGCTGCTTTTTTATTTTAGATTTATTGTATTTCTTGATAGGTCATCAGTTAAAGATATTTATTACAACAGGCATCCATCCTAACATCTGAATGCCTTGGTCATTGTAAATCAGAAATTTAGTTTCTGAACATGGTACTATTCATATCCTAGAGCCAAATCATAACCAGTGAAAACAATATTATAATTGCATAAAACTTGATGCAAAGGGATATTTCTTTGGATATAAAGTAAGTGCTTTCTATATGAAATGAAGTCTAACTTTTGTTTGAGATTTCCCCAAAATACTTAATTGTTTTAAACCATGGAGCTATTTAAAGATAGGAATCAATACTACTCCCAAATTGCAAGTATTGAATATTTCAAACCTACAACAAATTCAGAGATGTTTAAATATTTTAGGATAATCTGAATGTTTACTTTCATATGTTTAACACATTTATGAAGTACTGAGGCACCTGAAGCTTTTTTACTAATGCTTACTGCAAGTAACGTGCCAGTAAAATCATAAAGCAGCGTGACCCATGTGGCAAAAAAAAAAAATTGAAATTGAGTGAACAGGGAGGAGCCTTTTATGGCTCAGTCCATATTCAAGAGCTGTGATGTTTGAAGGAAACACTTACATGGCATCTAACTTTTCAGACTTTACAGAACAGTCTGTTACTTTTCCTTTGGATGGAAAGTCTGTACAAAGAGCTGAGGAAGCCTCTTGCTCTCCTGCTCTGAGCTGTCTACACAAAGCCCTAATGCATTGCTTCAGGGTTAGTGTTCAACCCAGAAAGGGCACTGCCACAGCATCTCTGATGTTAACAGGGAAAAAAATTCCCTCTTCTCTTTTTCTCATGTGAGAGCAGGGTCTCTTCAGCTCTCCTCTCTTTCACCAGCTGATGACTAAGAACTTGTCAGGCAGAGTGAACTCCAACGTGAATAGGAAATACTGAAAAAATATTTCATCTGTTTTGTTGGTGCTTTGGGTTCTCACCTGCACATGGTCATAAAAAAAGGTTTCCAGATTTCTTTGCTCTTGCTATGGAGGTATTTCACTCACAGCTTTTCTGTTCACCTGAAGAAGGCAAAAAAGGAGACCTTTCCTTAGTCAGGCTTGTTTCCTCATAATTCCTGGTCAGTTGAGAAGAAAATTAATTCAAGATTGAGGGGTTGAAGAACAGGACAGAGAAAAAGAACAGAATAAGAAAGAGAAAATAGTGAACTTTTTGTCTCCTGTTTGGTCCTTTTATATAGTTCATCAGTCTTTTTCTGTAGAATTGGTATTTTCAGGTAGCTGCTCACACCCCAGCCTAGGTGAAAATTAATATTGAAACTCATAACTCCTTCAGAAACAAGCTGCTCCAGTATGGGTCCCCCAACAAGTCAATAAGTCTTGCCAGTAAATCTGCTCCTCTGTTGGCTGTTGTCTCTGCCGGTCCTCAGGTCCAGCCAGGAGCCTGCTCCAGCATGGGCTTCCTACTGTCTCCTCCTTCTCCCTCTCCTTTGCTGACCTGGGTGCCTGCAGAGCTGTTCCTCTCACATATTCTCACTCCTCTCTTCTGTGGCTGCAATTCCTTCTGAGTAACAACTTCTTTTGCTGCCTTAAACCTGTTACCCCAAAGGTGCTACTGCCATCTCAGATGGGCCCAGCCTTGACCAGTGGTGGGTCTGTCTTGGAGCCAGCTGGCATTGGCTTTACTGGATACAGGGAATGTTCTAGCAGCTTCTCACAGGAGCCACCCCTGTGCTCCCCCTCCCCCACTACCAAAACCTTGCCACACAAACCCAATGGAATTTCCTACGTGCAGTTTACCTAATTCATGTGTGCACATTTACAAGACAGACACACACTTGCAAATTTTGATGCTGAAATAATTTCATGACTAGAGCTTGGTGGTTAGAAGAAAGAGGTTGCTAGTTAGTAACACTAACCAATACCCTCTCTATCAAGATAGAATTAAGCCATCGTGTTTCTTTAAGTGTTAAAAACCTTCCTTTATAAATTTCATAAAACGAACTTGAATATGGAATAGAGATGTAATGATCATCTGCTTTGCTTTTTCTGATAGGAGTTTGACTCAAATCCCAAACCTCTGAAGGTATAAGACAAATAGGAGACTTGCTCAAATTAATTTGCTAAAAGAACAGGTAATCATGGAAATTATCCCCACATTTGATGACAGGGAAGCCTGTGGTCATGCACACCCAGTCACCCACGCATCCTGTCACAGAAAACAAAGGATGCATATCAGAACTGAATTGCTAGGAAACCACTGCATAAGAGCTATTCATATATTCACAGGTAAATTAATTAGTAAATAAACAGCAGCTTATATGAAGCTGCTGCATCCTCAGCAAACTTACAAAGCCACCAGAGGCAGCAGGTCAAAAACATAATTTTTTTCATTGTCATTCTGCAGGTATGTGGCAATTATTCAATGTAATGCACTAAATACAGGGTTAAGCTTTTTTCCACAAAAGGCAATGTCAAAACTCCAATTGACTGCAATGGGAACAGAAATGGGCATTAAGAGGGCAGGCAGATTTTTCCTCTATCCCCACTAAGACACACGATTACTTAATACATTCTTTGTAATCTTTCTCTAAAGCTGCTAATATTCTATGAGAATTGTCCTTCAAAATATTTGTCTAATCTTTGGACATTACTTAGAGATTGCTAAATATACAGTAGAATTTTCAACTTACTACTTTGCAAGAGTGTCTTCAATTTCTCTGTGCTTTTTGGCTGTGTTTTTACTGTTGGACCCCTGGGAGGTGTGTTCTGGATAGTCTTTCTTTTTCTTCCTCCTCCTCCTCTCACCAGCCAGAAGGTTGCTAGAATTCACCTTCACCCCAGTCAAACTGCTCAGAGACCTGTTGCCTTGGAATAGTCACCCCTGAACAAAAAAAGTTTTACAGAAGATTACACGGAACTGAATTTCATCTCTGCCCATGGAGTCAATGTTCCAGACCTCACAGAGACAACGATAAGACATTAGGTGTGATCTTAATTTAAGCAAATCTAAATGTAATTTTTACCATCTTTTTTTGGTCGTAACTTTTTCCTTTCATAAACATTTGTAAACTATGTTTTCAAGTTTTTGATTTTTACAAATATGTGCTATTTGATGCATTTTACCTTACATTGGTTTGAGTTATGTGAGTTAAGAAAACTGAAGACCAGCAAGGCACTCCTTTTTAGCACCTTGTAGTTTCTTAACTACAGAATTGTCTCTTCTTTTTTTTTTTAATTAAAAGAAGAGCACAAACTCTAATTCAGTCTGTGCTCAAACTACTAAGATTGCACTGGTTTCTATTCAGATCAGTGAAGTTATCTCATTTCTACTCAAGATTAACTTCAGACTTAAATGCAGTTTTCAGAGATGGCCAGCTGAACATTTTGGGTAAACCACTCCATTTAACAAACTCTTGTTAAAGCTTGCTGGCATTTCTCATTTCCAGGTCTAGTATCAAAAAGAATAAAAACCAGATGTAAAACACTTTTTCTTTCTCCAAATAGAGAGGGATTTTTAAATTACATCAGTAGCAAATTTAATGTTAAAAGAAGTTATGATGGCTAGAGCATATTTAGGTAAAAATGAAAGGAACAAGACCAACCTAAGAACATCTTTGGCATGGTTGTCCTTCCCAGCCTCCAGCAATTGATTGTGTAGGAGTATCATGAGCCAGAGGATGGACCTATTCCATTGTTCTTAGTAACTGCTGGTGAGCTCTCCCACAAACTTCTCTAACCCATTTTGGTTTTCAGCCTCCATAACACCACAAAACTATAAATTCCCGCCAAAGGATCCCTTCAGGATACTTTCACATTTACCCAAGGCATCTTCAGATCATCACTGGCTCAAATGCATTTAAAAAATCAGGATTTTGCCTAATACAGTATTGCAACAATCACTATAACAATACAACCAGCTGAGCATTATGTTCCTGAAGGACGATGCTGTGTAATTTATTTATACTACTTTATTATCTTTGTGTTTTCTATATAAAAACACATTTGTACCCCAACAGGGATTTTTTTAAAAAGGCAATATATTTCCCAATTTTAAGCCATCCTGTTGTATTTTGTGCTAATACAAGTTTTTGGTATGTTTGGTACTTTCACAAATGTGAGCATATTTTTGGTTGGTCACATGGAAGTACTTCTTTTATTGGACTTGCCTAATTCTTAGTCAATTCCTTATTTAATCATGGGAACAGCAAGTTTCACGACCACTCCTACCATAAAATTCTTCCCATATTCTTTACCAAAGGAGATGCAAGAGAGAAAATCAGGACCAAGGGTAACTCACGGTTAAACACATTTAAGGCCACAAAATATTGTCCCATTATTCACCCACTACATAAAATTCATATGTGAACATCATAGAATAGGGGTCACAAACAATTACATCTGATACTTCAGACCGAAGAAGTCAAGGAAGTTTTATTCACCATTTCAAAACACCTTCTCAACCACATTAGTACATCATCAAAAATCATCAGTCCTAAAGCCACGTTTGTTCTCATTTGCTACAAAGAACCCTAAGAAAGAGGTAAAACATCCCTCAGATGTACAAGTATTTCTACCTCAAAAAAAAGTGCATTACTGGTGTGTTTGTCATGGGCTCGGAGATGACGACACACCCCAAATCTCTACAGTCCTCAAACATACTTCCCCAAATTCAAGAGAAAACTTCTTTTTAGTTAAAGCTCATGGAGATTTAGTGCAGGAGTGAAGCCTCCCCCATCCCCAGCCTTAGCTCAAACCTCTTCAGACTGGCACTGCTTATTCTACAGAGTGGTTTAAGATCAGCTCCCTGCTTGGGATCTGGTCCTTACCAAATGCCCCAAGCTTCTGACCCTGGTGCAATGCTTTGGAAATGACTTGCTTGCAGGGGTTTGTGAAAATAAATTTTAAAGAACACATGGTGAAAATCTAAGGTAGCAGCATGCAAACATATATCATCGGTAAAAAAAAAATCAAAGCACAAATGTACGAAATTGCAAACCTCCCCCCAGAAAATGGGTCCCATTCTCAAAGTTTGCATTCCTGTGACAAATGCACAAACAAAGCATCACTTGCTAACCGCGGTGTTTGAAGAATATGCCTCTTGCTTCTCTTTTACAGCATTTCCAGCCCAGCCTTTTTGTCTGTGGAGATAGGCTAATATGTAAATGCTTCCACAGTTTCTTCAAAATAAAAAGGAGGTCCTGGGAATTGAAATTCTATTTATATTTATCATAACTTGATAAGAGAGAGTGTGTTTATTTAAATACCCTACCATTATTTCTTCTTAACAACAGGCAGGTCTGAAGCGCAGTTATAAGTCTGTTTACACCACACAGATATCAAATTGACTTGCTAATGGTAACTTTTATTCGGTATCCATGGGTTACTGTGTCATGTGATTTGACATCAAGTACAGACAGTGCTGATTAGTAGCATCCAGTTCTGTCCATCTCTGTGCATCACTGAACCATCTGGTCATTTATTCACTAATAAGCCCCTAATGGCCCAAATATTCACCGGCCTGTCATTGTGACATGGCATAAAATGCCTACATCTTTCAACTTGCTTTGACATGTTGCTTGTTTCACATCAAAACCCGTCATTTACAGGAAAAGAGCTCAGAGGGGTAAAAACTTGACCTAATCTGCAGTGTTAACACAAAGACAGAGGCTTTGTTATCTGGTAGCCTGACTGAAAGCATGTAAATGAGCATGAATTCATTTTGTACATTTTTCCATGCTCATTTTACAACATTCTTTAAGTTTGGTATCATTCCTAATATTGGTTTTTATAAGGGTATTGCTGTGAAATCTCTTTTCTTTATCTGTTAATATCCTTAGGAGTGCTTTAAAGGGAGCTGGATTCCAAGAGGCATTTGTCAGTTTTCTATATGGAAAATATGTATCAATGAGAATATTACAGGCAGACACAGAAGTTTTCTGAAGCCTTCTATCAAAAATTAGTATGATTAATAATTTTACTTTGCATTTTTTTATCTTTGTCCAAATAGCAATAGCCAGTGTATCACTTTCTGCCCTAAAGGATGTGAAATGCAATAATTATTTTCAGTTTATTGTGTTAGATTTTGCAGAATCTTTGCAGATGAGAAGAATATCGCAGCATATAATTGCATAGCAGGTTATTAACAGTCATGAATACTTAGTAACTGAAAAATCTCCCTCTTCAGTCCCATCACGCAAAATTGCTGGAGAAGGAGGTCACAATCAATGCTTTATTTTTTTCTTAATCTTACTGGATATAGCCACAGTTAAAATAGTTTAAAAAAAGCAAACACCCATTAAACTAATTGCTGTTGAAATCTTGGTTAATACATCATTAAAATGTGATTAAAGCATGATGTAATTGATTGTAACTAGAACACTTAGGGTGGTTTTATTGCTCTGCAGTCATTGGTGTGATGGGACACATAATTCACCCAGTATGTTAGCTTCACTTGGTGTGTGCCTCTATTGGCACACTAGCTCCTTGAAGCAAGCATACCCTGCTCCACAAAAACTTCCATTGTGTCACCTCCTGGCTGTTACACTGGTTGTAAAGTGATATGTAATGCAAAAATAACAATATTTTAACATGACAGAGATTTGCTTTTTTTTTTCTTTTTTTTTAATAACTGTAGTGGTTTAAATAGTCTATTATTTTCTCCTTTTTTGTGGGCTGACATTGCACATGTTGCCGGTGGTAGTTCCTGTTAACGACACGGACATCATCCAGGATAAGTCCTCTGACTGTGCCTGCTAGTAAATTTTAGCAGAGAATTCAGGTCAGCTAATGAATCAATTTGAATGTTGGCATCTTCACGCTGAGATTCAATCAAGTCTAAATTTCATTTAATATTAGTTAGTTTACAATACTCACAAGTCAAATCCTTAAGCTGGTTTTAGGACACATGCACAGAATTCAGTCTATGCATTCAAATATTTCTATTTTTTGATTATTCACTTCACCAATCCTTGCTGCACAATGTGATCCTCAAGGGCATCAATAAACACATTCACTCCTGTCTTATAAGCTTGAGAGTACCTTTTGCACTTACTCAGAGCCCTCAAATGTTAAGAGGGCTGAAAAACAGTAGTGTTTTGTGAAAAATACTGAGGTTTTGAAACTATTCTCTATTCA
This sequence comes from Cyanoderma ruficeps, assembly GCA_008694505.1. Lineage (NCBI taxonomy): Eukaryota > Metazoa > Chordata > Aves > Passeriformes > Timaliidae > Cyanoderma > Cyanoderma ruficeps. Next base: position 19,701,696 of record VZDJ01000594.1, read on the forward strand.
ACATTAAAATAAATCCTAAAAAAAAACCAAGTCAATCAAGATTTGAACTGATATCTGACTCCTTAAATGGGCATCTTATTCAATTCATAATGCTGTTAATTTCTCTTACTCTATCAAAAAAAAATCCCATTTGCAAAATCTTTTTGGCAACTTTTAATTCAAAGGAAAAATTTCTATTAAAAAAAATCTGGTTTGATGATCTGTCATCTTCTGATAGAAAAATCAGTTCTGTCAACAACACAAACGTTGATCAATTCAGGATACATTCCCATTTGTGCAAATTGGACTTAATACCAAAATACTAAACCTGGGTTCTCAGATCCTTGTAGCATTTGGGGTTTGGTTCCAACCTTTTTAACATACGGAGTATTCTCAAATCAGTACTTATAATATTAAGTAATGTTAAATATATCTACCAAGTAAAACTGGTATCTGGAGACTCGCTCTTTTGCATCTTAGTGTTTTTTAGATTTTGGAAATAAAATAAATTCATGTTAGCTGAAAATTTTCATTTTTGCTATTTCAGTATTACTGATGCTTTCAAAAACCTTTTACAATTTTAATATTTTTAGATACTGAAATTAAGTTCTTGAATTTTATTATTTTAAATTTAGTTGAAATAAAAGTGATTACTTGAGATAAATCAGAAAGAATTTTTTTTTTTTTTAGTTAGGTACATTATAGAAGTGAACTGGTTTGTTATTGAAAAAAAAATATAATATTGAGTAAGAGAATGAATTTTAACTACTGCCAAGACTGTGATGTCTCTCAGGGAAGATGTTCTGTTTGTCTAATGGGCAGTGTCTCAGAAAAATTTCAGTTCTGCCCAGTGCCTAATAAGCCTGGGCTTACCACCAGCTCTCCTGGAATAGTGCTGGTGGAATGGGAAATGGAAAGAAGTGTTTACTGCTGTGGTTTAGGGGAAAACTTCCTCAGCAGAGTTACACTGCCCTATCTGGAATAATGGGGTTTTTTCAGGAAGGTACAGCACAGAATTTCTGAAATGCATCTTGAACATTGTGTTTTATCTTATTACATGACTTGCAAAAACTTTAATGACGCTGTTAGTAGCAGGAATGCAGATACAAATGACACATTTTTTTAAACTAAAAAGGCATTATCCATTTGAACAAGTGCAAATGTGTCATGCAATGACAGTAGTAGGTATTGGGTGGTAGTATCTGCAATCATCAGCTGGCTTATTTTGAATACAGAGCACTTACAGAACTTTGATCCTGTTTTTAACTATAAATGCAATATCATATTTCTAACATGTGCAGTTAACAGCTGTAAGACAACTATGCACATATTGATAATGTATTGGTATTTCAATTATCGGGCCATGGCTTCAGCTAGATCCCTGTGAATCAGAATTAGCAAAAGACAGCACCACCTATTTTTTAAAAACAAAACAAAACAGAAGACATAAACCAAATGCTTGGCCACTGCTAAAACTCAAAAGCTGTACTTTTTCAGGAAAAGGTATTTTTAATGGCTGATCAAATACACTTACCAGACACAAGTGGGTGCATCCTCAAGGTGGCCATTTAAGAAGCCAATTAATCAGTGTTTAAAAGAAATGTTACTATTACTATCTGAAATGCAATATTGCATTTATATCACACTATTTAACCAAAGATCATACAATACTAAAAATGGAAGTAGATTCTATTAATAAATTTAAAAGAGGTGAAAAAAATTACATTTGAACAGATGAGAAAGGAGATAAAGAAATGCTGCAAGCCAAATTAGTGGTGTAGCACAACTGTCCTGGATACATTGCTGCTATTGACAGGGCAACTTTGGCCATCTTCCCCAGACCTCTTTTGCAGAGTGTTTAATTCCTTGCTCTTCGGAATAAAAACCAGCATCTTAACACGGTAAGATGTTAAGACATGACAAACTGTCTCACTACAGCAAGCAATGTATTTTTAATACATTTTTAATTCAATGTAATAACAAGGAAATAGCTCCCAGCCACTGATGAAAAAATCTGCCACCAAGCTTATACACACTGAAAAAGCAGCATATTGCTGCTGTTCACTTAAATGGAAATTAATGTGGTAACAGCACATTTTAATACTGAAAGCCAAAAATGTAAAATCTATTAAACCAGCCTCTGAGTATTTTTTTTTAAATATCCATTTCATATTCACAAGTGTTTGTGAAAGTGGTACTTGTACAGCCAACTAAAACAGCAAGCATTAATACTGCACGCTTTTCGATTAGATAAGATCATAATGGTATTTTTTTACGTTCCACTTAATTACTTCCCAATCCTGCAAAGACATTTATACATTTGCTTAACATTTCATAGATGAATATTTCCATTGATTTAATACGTATCCAAGTCTTTGAAATATTAAGGCCTGAGCACAAGGCTAATTATATGCAAAGAGCATTTGTAACTCTTTTCATGACATCAAATGTCCCATATTTGAACCTAAACATTCCTATTGCTCTGGTTAATTGATGACTATCTATTAAACATTACTTGGAAAGCAAGTGGTAAAAAAATTGAATTTTAAACTTGCATATTTGTATATTCAGACCCAAAGTGATGCTGATCATACAGAAATAAATATCGTTTACTAATGCAGCAGAAGTACTGCTGATACGTTAACCACACTATAATCAAGAATCTCAAAAATAGCATATGGGTCTGCATTGGCAGACACACAAAGTACACACTGTAGGCACCCACATGTGAGAAAATTTATAAAATTCACATTCATTAGTACTTACAAACCAGTAAAAGAAACACTCTAATCAAATAAACCTCAGGTTGGATTAAATAAGATATTGTAAGCTGCTGAACAGCAGCAGAGATATTCATAAGGTGATTTGAGATGCTGACCTAGATTTTTAGTGATTTTAGTCTGATTCCTTCTTTTGAAACCATCATCACAACCACTCTAACCCATCACACCGATCTCAAACTCCCACTTTTTACTGCAGTGATGTCAAACATTTTAAGAGGCAACACAGAGGAACAGAAGAACGAACAGTCCACTTCCACACGTGTGTATTTACACACATGTCCGAAGTTATCAGCTTCCTTGCATTTCCAGACCCACTAATCACTCACAAATGACCTGATCCCATGTTTGCTCCCCGAAGTAATTAACTAACAAAGGTGATTATCCCAGGGTCACCAGCAGGCTACAGAGAAGCGATTGCTACCACAAACAGAATGACTGGAAGTGAGAACCCACAACTCTGAGGGCAAATACATAGCTATGCACCTGGAGTACACTCTTCTGCAATAAGAAAATAGTGACCTAAAGTCCAGCACAACAGCTGCAATTATATACAACAGAGACTCTGAATCCTACAGCAGAGATGCATTAAATGCTGCTTTGCCTGCCTGCTTAGGCAAACAGTCTTACATTATATTCTACCAGAAACTATTGTTGCTGTAGCTTATTTTTCAGGTTTGAGTGAGAAGTAATGAAACCCCACAAGGGTCCTTGGGTGGCAGAAGCTCTGCTGTGCTGCATTTTCTGTCAAGATGTTAATTAACATATTTTAAAATTCCATAAGAGAAAAAATATGGTTGGTACAGCAGATGTTATGTCAGCACTAACATTAACAAAACTTTGAACCTCCGGTAGCTGAAATGCACCCATCATACAAAAAGTAAGTAAACAATTTGGAGATAGACCTGTCATATGGGCCTATCACTAAGGTTTGTCAACAACAGGCTTCCCAGTTCAGCAATGGAAGGCTGTATGTATGTTTTCTTGATCCACTGTCTCTGATGAAAATTTCATTTGTGAACTGTGGAACTTTTACTACAAAAACTGCATATATTCTTTTCTCAGCCGTCTTAAAAAAAAAAAGTTTTGTTTTGGAAACACACTTTCTAACAATCTACCTGGAGTCTCCTGAGAGATTCCCAGATTTTGATAGGTACGAATCAATCTGAAATTATTGGCATTTAAGGATGAACAGGAATTCTGAAAATAGAGTCAAAACAAACTCAGAAACTCAAAGTCACAGATGCTTTAGTGGGAAAAAGGCTCATGGTGTACACCCATCACAGGTCAAATTAAAGCTGTACACAAGCCTTGATCTTGCTCTTCTACCAAGTGCAAGGGAGAGCATTCATCAGTGTGCATTTCCCAAAGGGCCCAGTCCTGTAGACCTCAGTCAGGGAAGCATTTTTTGGTTTGGCTCTAAGGCTTCATGTTTTTACCCTTCCGCCATCGCCCTGCTGCTGCCTCCTTTTCCCCTGTGCACTGAGCAGATGGTGTCCTTTGTTCTGTGACACTATCAGTTTTGCCACTGTAAACTGGCAAAAATATATCCTGTTTTGCAATGAAAGCCACTACTTAAGACAGGCAGAACCCCTCTTTCTTCAGCCTGTTGCAGGTATCTATTTCTGCTGAGAAAGATCTGGAGGGATATTTGACTCACCTTTACCTGCCTGTGCAGGAGAAATCTGCAGACAAGAACAGAAGCAGAAGGAGCATTGGACCCATTCCATACAGGCTATTTCTGCTACACCAGATCATGGAAAATAAAGCATTGCTGCTTTTTTTAAAAAAATTCTTTCTTCTTTCTGCTATTGTACAGTTAAGTATCTAAATTTTGGATGTAGCCAAACTGAAACACTTCCTATGTTCTTCTCAAACTTGTACCCTGCTTTTCTGTTATACATTTATTCATCCCAATCCAAATGTATGGACAGCATCAGTAGCCCACTGTAGTGGCAAGACTCAATACATTTGTTCTTTGCATTCCAAGTTCTGACTCATATTCTTTTCTCACATAACACATCCAAAATCCAATTCTAAGAAGCAAGCATTAGGGCACGAATCACCAGACCTTTCCCTCCCTTGTCATGCTGCACTGCTCGCTTACTTTAAGAGAAAGATGAGCTTCCCTTTAGCTGGCTTACCTCCAGAACTAATTATCTGAGATTAGTGACCTACACAAACCTCACTGATTTCAAGGAAATTCACCAAGGAGGCTCCAAAACAAATACAAAACCCTTTTTTTTTTTTCACACTGATGACAGCATAAAGTATTCTTTGTCTCTCTAAAATCATATAAGAAAATGCAGACCAAAGTAGAAGTTAGGAGGGTGTCACACTATGGTTTCAGATACTCTATTGACAAATCTCCCTGATTTTATACATTTATTTACATTTTCCTCATTGATTTTTTTTCCTTGATTTACTCCCATAGGGTAACTCATATTAAAGACTATATCCTGTCATTACTCTGTTTCAGGTCTCATTTTTGTGCCTTTTTCTTGATCAATTTTGTTATGTTTCTCCCAACTAGCAAGATATGGCCATCAACCCTAGCAAGTTTCTAATGTAAACAGAAAAAGGAGAAAATAAGAAAACAAAGGGCATAAGGATAAGCCTTTCCTTTACAGTCCAAACCAACAAGGATTGATAAACTATCCTAGATAAAGACTGTCTTCTCCCTGGTATGAGGATCCAAAGGGATGCAAAATGAGATGTTAAGTGTGGGGATAAATATCACAACAAATGAATAAAAATGCTGCTACTAATATTGCTTCTGCTTTGATTAATTTTCTTGTGACAATTTCATGTGCCACATAAGGAACTTCATCATATCTGAGCCTCCTAAATGCAATGAAAATACTTTCTCCTCAAAGTCAAAAGTTTCCCTAAGTTAGCAGTTTCTCACAGTTTAAATGAGAGGAAATTGTTACCAGTTTCCAGCTCATTTTTGACACATAAAAGAGCAGCTTAGTTTAGACTACTTAACTCCACAGGTTAAGGATGCTAGGAATTAAAAGTTTGGGTTTGGAAGGATTATACCACTGGAAAGAGAATAATCAATACTACTTAGTTTCGGCACCTTTATAGTCTTTTAATTTCCACCTACTGTAAGAAAAACAGTGCTAGGCTGCATTCCAGAAAATGTTGCTGAAACAAAGCAAGTATAATATAGAGAGCTGTAACTTAATAAAAGAAAGAAACCAAGATGCTGAGATAAATCATTCATATTTATTCGTATGCTTGTCTATAGAATGAGCATAACTTTTATATTCATTCCAAGACTCAGTCTTCTGACTGAGTTTATAATGGCAACATTCTATTCTATTGACAAAATTGTATCAATCTCTGAGACTGCATGTTAAAGCCAGAAGGCTCCATATATAATTAAATCCAATGTAATAATTAAATCCAATGATACAAATTGTAGTGCTTTCTTATTCTGAGAATAAAAGAAATATAGTCTGAATGAAGTAAAAGAAATGTAGGGGATGCTCTTTTTATAAACCAAACATTATAATGCAGTTGCAGAACTTCATTAACTCCATTGACTACAGCATTGCAGGGAGGTGATTTTTCCTGCTTTTTTGTTGTAATTTTCTTCAGTTTTTTTACAATCAACTAAGTTTGCACATTTCTTAATTTTTTTAATGTGCAGCACTGTGAATGGGTGTGATAAGAATTATTTGCTTGTTTTCTCCAAAGTCGTCAAATGTGTCCAAGCATTTATATCATACACAGACTTGCTGTTTTGTAATTTTGCCTGAAGTCGAACCAATCTAGAACTTCAGCTCAAAAGGGCTACCCCTAAGTCCACCAGAGAACAACCATCCTTATATCAGATACTACATAGACAAAAGAACGAGCCACTTCAATGTTCTAGTTGTTCTAGTATAAGCCAAATTTGTACAGATATATTCCATTTCTTCTTCAAACAGGTATTTTTCTCTGATGCTGATCAGAGGAGAATTTTAACACCTCCCTCAGTTTAATGAGGGTAAGATTCCTATGATGCAGTAATAATTTAAGTTTATAGTACGGAGTGTTATAAGAAGAAAAGGCAGAGGCAACAAACAGAGGAGACCAAGACCCATCATTCCTAGTTCCACTTCCACTCTGAACACTTCTGGCTGGAATGGTCTCCAGCCTATGTCTTGTTACCCAACCACTTCCTTCAGCAAACAGAAATATGGATAACAGTCTCAGGGGCACTGAGGAAAAAGAGTTGAGATGACCCATAGATCCCAGGAAAACATTAATTTCTCTCGTGAATTTTTAAGCCAATGCATCCTGTCAGGAATTAAAGGGTTGTGAAAGAAATGGTCGTATACATTATTCGTATACTTTTTCTAAACACTGCTAAAGCTCCTGCTTGAAGACCTTTAGCAAAAGATGAGAAAATTTTTATTTACTCTCTGAGAGAAGAGCCTTCTGTGTATTTAACTTACACTTTATTTGTTTTTAAAATATATTCAGGCATTCCTGTGTGATTTCTTGCTAATGCTTAATGAACCAAATCCTTTTAGATATTTGTCTACAGCTGTAAAATTCTCTGCTGGCTTCTCCCTCAAACTAGAGGTTTTAGCCCCAACTTATTAATAGATGCCAGTGAAAACATTAACTCCAGAGACCTTCCCAAGTGCCTTGTTCAGCCCACTGCCCTTTACACTTTGCTTGTAACCGATAGAGAGTCTTAACGTGCATATCCACAGGTGTGTAAGGCAGCCCAGGAACTGCTGGCTATGCACTGGTACCACTGCACAGGGAAAGCCAGGCAATCAGGCATCTTGATTTAGTCTCCATGCAAAAGGTCAGATTAGGCACTCTCTTGAGGTCCTCACTCTGTTTCTGATTCTGTGCTCATGCTGTGATGCCTACAAGAAATCCAATAGCTAAAAGTGGGTTTGTAAGGAACGTGTGATGAAAAAAATCAGCGTTTGTTACTCAAAAACAGAAATTCAAAACTATCACACACAGCCCCCCGTCTGCCCTTTCTTATTATTTTTATTATTCTTTATACACATCCTAGCTAAAACCCAAGTTTTATGTCCAGGATGGCAGGCAAACCCCCACAGAGAGGTTGGACTACCTTGCCTCAGCACTCAGGCAGGGTCTGAGCACCCAGTACCTCAGCTCCTACACTGGCAACTGAGATTCCTGCCGCAAGTTTCCTCCCTGGCACGCAGCTGCCAGCTTAGCCAGAACCCGGCACAATGTGCCCCCTTGCTCTTGAATGTGGAAACCCAGCAATGGTGCTTTGTTCCCCACTGGATGTCCTGCTTGAGGGCATCATGGTCTTCCTCACAATCCAGGTAGGAAAAGCTGCTCAGCAGGCAGACAGCAATTGCTTATATTACCTGGAGGCTTCACACTACTTTCTTGAGTAGTTCCATGTAGGGAACACCAGAGTAATTCAGTGTGGGAGTGAAGAAGACCAGCAGGGAACCTGGTGAGGTTCACCCACCTCCCCCAAAAAAGCTCTTTTGCTAAGCGTGCAGTCAGCAATCTCTTCCAAGAGTTTTTAATCCCTGCCAAGATTTCAGCAGACTGTGTGGCAGCAGTACTCTGCCCTAACAGGCTGTAAGCTGGAGAGCCTGGAAGGCACAGGGCTGCGTGTGTGGTCAGCACCATCGGTAACAGCATTCCCTCATGTGGGGAAGTTTGGGTCCTCTTTCCTTGCAGAGAACATCACACAGTATATCTGGGGGAGACCAGATCTCTTGGGCACTGTTGGTAACCTGCTCTCCAGAATTACAGTAGCAGCAACAGAGTGAACTAAACCCTAAAACTGTTAAGATGGAGAAACCTTAGACGAATACAGCACTGCTGGGAAATAAAAAATTAGAAGAAATTCAGCTGTGACCAATCCTGACTTCCTTTAGACATAGCAACTAAAGAAAGGGAGACCTGTAAGAGCTCTCTGTAGGCTATTCAGACACCTTATTTAAGTTTTGTAAGAGGATCTGAAACTATAATGATGGTCCCGTGCAAATATCAAATAGCTCAGTTATGGCAGGGATCACATACCCACAGATTTATTTTTTTTTTTGCAAAGGATGCCAAACACCTATGGACGTAAAAATAAGATTCTAATACATAGCAAAAGCTTTATTTCTCTTTAACAGTAAAATCAGAAAGATCTCATGCTGAAGCTACAGCCAGAGAAAATCCGAAAATGGTCTTGAATCTATGTTCTGCCAGAAGATTTTCCCCTCAGTTTTTAGTGACACACATCTTTGGGTCCTAATTTCCAAAATATTGATACAGAACCTGTCTTTCATAAATAAAATCGGTGTTGAGCATATATACATCAGGCCCTGGGGCTCTATAATCACTGCATTTTAAAATTTCTTTTAAAATGCAGTGCAGTTGTCAAATCTGTGCTCATTTTAGTTATGCATAGGTAGGTTTGCAGTGGCATCAAGTGTTCAATTAGCCTATTCCCAGGTGAACATTCTCTGCAGATATGTCACTAGAGAGATCCCTTTCACATCTTTGCCTATTTGAAGATGGCAATAAACCAGTTCTCATAGCCTACTCGTCTCAAGCTGATTTCTTGAGCTATATTGTGACAATACTTTCCTACAGGGTAGCACTATAGCAGTTCCGAAATACTCACTGCAGAAAGCTGCAGAGGAAGGGATGCACTCTGCTGTGGTGCTTTTCTTAGGGAGGGGTGTAGCCACAGTAGCAGCTCCTAAGCAAAGGAAGACCAGACCCATCTCTGGACCCTTGGCTCCACAGGTTCATCTTTGCTTCCAACAGGACCACACCTGCCACTCCAGGAGGGCTTGCTTTTGGACTGTTTCCAACACCCTGACTCAACAGGGTGTCAGGTTGTGTTTCTGACTCTGTCAGGGTTTTCTAGGATTTCTTGTTTGTTTGTTTGCTTATTCTTTTGTACTACAACATTCATATTTTTAATATCCCTAGTAAAGAGCTGCTATACCTATTCCCAGAATCTTTGCCTGACAGCCTTTTAATTGCAAATTTATGGCCAGTTTAACCCAGCAGAACCTCTCCTTTCATCTTAGTATATTAAAAGTGTCAATAGTAAGTAGAAACCTAGAAAAAAAATTTAAAAATCAAAACTTTTTTTCTCCTCTCGGCTGTTTCTCCCAGCAACATCATAGAGGTAATAGTAATCACTACCATCCACTCCTGGGGCAGTAAACAACCATGTTAGAAGACTTTTTTTAAATGCTTAGTGTAAAACGAACCCAATCTGACAGGACAGCCCTTACACAGGGCACTAGGGACAGGTAGCTCTTGGCTTCCCCTATTTGCTGTGAAGTTCCACCAAAAAGCAACCAAAAGACCCTCTAGTTAACCATTCTAGTTAACCATTAACAAGCTGCTTTCCTGTGCCCCAAGCTCCTGATCTCCTCCTGAAGGCCAGGCCATGCTGTGGTGGCACAGATGGACAAGCGGGGCTGGAGGGCAGGGCTCTGAGTCCCGCCCTGTGACCGGGTGCCCGCCCTCCCTCTCTCCGTCCGCGGGTGCGCCGTGCCAGCCGCCTGCGCTCCTGGCGTTTGTCACCAGGGGACAGACCGCGGGGCGCTCCCAAGGCTTTACAACCAGTGAAAATCGGCACCAGCTTCGTAATTCCGGCACAACATGGCTTCGCTTTGAAGTCTGGTTACTGGTTTTTACAGTTCTATTTTTAAAATGTATTAAAGATGTTTAAAAGTGGCAGGGACTTCCAATAAAAGCCATGTTGTCCAGAATCAGGATGCTGGTCCCAATTTAAACCGGTTGTTAAACAATAGTATATCCAAATAAAAGTTGTCTGATTTACAAAATACCTCAGACTGCTTAAACATTTACTATCCAATTTTTCTCTTTTCATGTCTTCAGAGATCGTTCTCTCCATTTTTTTTCCTTTAGATCTGCAATACTTTTCACAACTACTGTATGGAAAATTAATGCACTTACCATATTTTAAAAATAACTGCTAATGACATGCAATAAAGTATAATAAAGATTTACATTTCTCTTGGCTCTATGACTGGTTTAAAGAGCTTACATCATTGTCAGAGCTCCATCTTCTGAAACACACCCAGGAAATACTGCTTTTGTTTTTATCATCTGGTATTTCTATTTCCCAATATAACTTATATTTAAAAATTTATTTCTGCAACACATTAAAATTTCTATTTGGGGAAGTGAAAGAAGATAAACAGGGCAACGCCTGAAGGAAAACATCACTCCAAGGAGGAGCCTAAAGGAGCCAGGACAGTCTAACACTCTGAGTCTCCCTGGAGTTCCTTGGGACTGACCTCTTCTTTCTGGGGTAATCCTGGGTGAATCATTTCACATCTCCATTTGTCTCATCTGTTAAAGCTGAGCTCCTCAGAACAGGGGTTTGTATATATATATTTGCTTTTGCTTTGTATATGCAGGGTAACCCTGTAACTTAGGAACTTATAGTGCTAGTATTACAAAGCAGCAAAAACCAAGCACAACATGAATAGAAAAAGTCCAACAAAATTTAACATGCAAAGGGACCGAGTTTGATGACCCAGGAGGAGTCAGCCTCTGTATGAAACTTCTGTACAGATTTTCATCGCTAAACTTTGCATTTCAGAGCTCTGTGTTCATATCTTTCAGTTATGTTCTAGAAACGCACAACAAAGACAGGCTTCCTGTCCTATCAAATCCCCCAGTCACATAATTCCACCATAAAGCTTCCCACTAATATCCAAAATCCTACAGTATTTTCTAATACCTTTGGCAGAAACATGTAGTAAAAACTTTGTGCAAGACTGGATATGAAAGAAACGCACTTGAACTTTCTCTCCTGTCAATACCTTTCCTATAAATGGGAAAATCTCTATTTCCCATTCCACAGACTGGAAAACTGGGGCAAAGGACAAATACAGTAACCTGCTCAAGGTGATGCTGACTTGCACTTGTACATCGTCTGCAATAGATGACACCCCTTGTCAGATAAATTGCACAGTAATAGCTAAGTAGTTCGGCCTCCAAGATTCATGGTTAACAAGTATTCCTAAAATTCTGATTAAACATTTTGTTTCCTAGTGGTTTTAAATTGGATGTGTCATTTTGTAAATGACAGATGGCTACAACAGTGTTAGTGATCAGGTTTTTAGTTTAGAACAGCAAATACAGGAATACATTGGCACTGAGCTTCAGGTAATTCTTTCTACTGAACTCTTGCCAAAAGTTATGTATTTGTGTTATGCTTCTAGAAACAAAGATCTGTAACAGGTTTGTTTGCCCTAAGTAAAATCTAGTGTGCTGAAAAAATCACATTAAATAGTTGTTGAAATAAAACACTAAGCAGCAAGGAAATAAAAGCAAATCCTAGCTCACCCATTAAAAAAAAAATAAAAGCCAAACACACATACACAAAAACATTAACCCACTCCCACCCCAAATTAACCAAACCATCACACTGAAAAACACAGCATATATTTATATATATGCATGGACACATATATAATAGAATAAATGTGGAAGCATGATGTATATTTTATAGAATTATTAACTACATTTAATATATTCATATAATTTTCACTTACTTCCCGTTGACTGTTTTTGAAAACAGGGAGGTTTGACCTTCACACAGAATACTTTCACTCACACATTTAGTTCTAGTCATCGGTCTCACCAGCTCAAAAAATTGGAACCTACGTCACATAAATGTTCAAGAAATCCAAAACACATGGAGGAATGAAAACAATTATTTGTACAGATCAGAGCAGAACTTTTTTTAAATTTCATGGCAGCATAAAGGATTTCAGCAAAGAAGACACAATGTTGTCAGTTCACAATGACACCCAAACTCCTCCAGAATCTACAGACCTCATTAAGCCAGCCCACGTAACACATCCATCCATGGGCTGGGCTGCACCCTGGGCTGGGCAGGACTGGCCATGCTCACATTTATTCTGCCTTGGCTTCTCAGCCAAAAGCAGTGCCCACTCCTACAGCCATTTACAGGCACAACCTCTTCCCCACATCTGGAGCAAGGCCTGCAATCATGCCTCTGCTTTCAAACAGAAGTGCTTCCACCACTGGTATTTCATCTTCACAAAAAAGTCTGTTTGAAGGAAATAACTGGACCATGAATAGCAATGGATGAAAATTACCCCAGCCTTGACTGTTCACCTACTGGCAATCAAACCATGTGTGGGTTTTAGCACTGCAAATTCTTGAAACTGAAAAAACTGCAGGTTTGTTTTCCTGTGAACTCTTCATTCTTCAGTGACCATTATTTGGCTAGTCTTTTTTCTTGGCAATTAGAATTTGAGTTGTTTTAAACCTGATCTGATAATTTTGCTTGTAAACATCTATTCCCCAGAAAACGTAGTCAACAAGCAGAAGAGACATAAAATTGAGTGTTATCTCCTTTAGGCTAGCTTCAGTTCACAGACCAAAGCGAGATAAAGTTATCTAATGGAAAGGAGGGGTGATTTCCTGAAAGTGTCTGGAAGAAAAGAGGAGCGGGGAAAGATATAAAACTAAAACAAACACACAAAACCCCACAAAAGAACACCTAACTGCAGGATCACTTTGATATTGAGAAAACAATGGTACAGATTTCTGAAGAAGTAGTAGATGGTACAGCGGTGGCTTAAATTGTTGAGTGGTGCCATTTCTACTTGAAAAGCCAGCTAATACATGTGGTTTCTAGCACCCACTAAATGTGGGTGCCAGATGAGGGCTATGAAGCCCTCTCTCTCCCACTAGGGGAGAGTGGGAATGAAGAGGGAGCTGCCTACAGAATTAAGCTTCTGTGTAAACAAACAATAAAAAAATCACTTCATCATTTGATTAATTATTATATTTTATATACAAACCAAGAAAAAGAAAGAAGAAGAAAATTTTAAGAGCTTTGCTGAAACAGGAACATCTCAGGAAGGTTAAATGGAATATTAAAAAGTGCTAGTCCATAGCAGATTCAGATCCTGCTATAACAAAGGGTCACATTTGTAACACCTGGAGCCTCACAATACCAGTCAGCTGCTTAACTACTACACAATACTGTACCTTTTTATATTTACTTATTAGCCCCTTTTTGTCAAGCACATCTGTGTATGAATTTACAGTGCATTATCACACCTACATCTTTCTATTATTTCACACTTGGACTAGGATACAGCTATTTTAATTATTAATGTAGTTTTTTCAATATTAAGAACATTCTTAATTCAACCTGCTAGATGCTGAGTGTGACACTTTCATTATTTCCATCTTTTACAGGGTGTGCAGTAATTGCCCTTTGGCTAGTTTTTTCCTTACACACTAGAGCAAAAGTAACAAAGGTATAAGTAGATTATTATCCGCTGGAAAAAAATATATATTTAAGTTTCTGACATAGAGTGCATTTACAGCTGTTGCAAGTTTGCTTTGAGAATCTGCTGCTGTAAACTGGCTTCTGGAGCTCAACATCCACATGCAATCTTCCTGGCCTGTATGGGCAATCATAACACTTCATTGTCCAGTGCTATCATTACAATATTGTTATCATCTGAGCTTGAGTCTGACACTTTCTCTAAGACCTTTCAAATAACCCCTTTACTAGGCTTCAGTACCAAACCATTCAGGGCAAATCTCTGCTTTGTGCTTGTCAGCCTTAATAGACTGGATGTCACTTTTGCCTGTAAGAAGTGCCCGCTCTTCAGCTGTCAGTCAGTCCTTGCGGTGTCAGCCGAGAGCATGGCTGGAGCTGCTGGATTAGAGGGTAGTTACCACAGCTGTCAGATTACTGACAACCTGACACCCACATCCCCAACTTCCTTTGACTGTATTTGGTTTCCATCTCACTCCTTGGACCTGTCTTAAGGTGGATCCCTATGCTCAAGTTAAACAACGTTGCAGCCGACTAGGAAAGTTTTGCTCTTGTCTCCAACTCCGCTTGAGTGCTTTGTTTGCAAAAGACAAACCAAAGCCTGGTTTGTCTTTTGTTGACAACACTGTCAAAGTGTTTTACAGAAAAATTTGCTAATTTGTAAGGGGAGAAAATAAGTTTTCAGTGGTCTCTAAGTTAGCAGCATTATTTTTTTCAATCATGCCTCTGTGTCCAGACACAGACACAGAGGTATTTTAGTTATTGATATCTACCTTTAGTCAAAGGTGTTGGGGAGTTTATACTGTTTTCTCCACATATTTTAAATGTACTCAACACCCTGGTCTTTCAATGCTTCTTTAGTTCTGCTCTCAAAAGGTTACAGACTCTGCAATTCTGTGAATAGTTTACAATTATTTAAAGTGCTGTGCATTATACCAACACTGTATAGAACCTGCTTTGTGTTCCATATTCCACACTTGACACATATGTTTCTCCTGCTTTTAGAGGATAAACTAGAACTAAGCAGAAAAAAAAAACAAACGAAAACCACACCAAAACTTAGGTTATTTAGGATCAGAAATAAACTCACACTCTTGGCTGTTTTCACTTTTGAGGGACATCATTTGCTTGACTTTGTTCCATTGCTCTTACACCTCCCTAAGGGACAAATCCTACAGCTCCATTCTAACCGTGGCTCACCAGGGTAAATCATCTATATTCTGCCTGTAGCTGATCTTGGCCAACTAGGCTGACATATGGACTGCTTTTACCCCCTCTTCTTGAATTGCAGAGAGAAATATCTATCTCTAATAGTGCTTCTGTAGGCTTATGGGGAACTGAGGAGAAGAACGCTTTACTAGGAGCCCGCCCAGTGATCAAAGCACATACAAAAAGCTGGACAAAATTCATACTCAAATATTCCTTGCCTATATTTAAAATCTAAACTTCTCCATAGAAAGGGTCAAACTCTTCAACGACATTTTTCAGTTATTTGTCTCAAGTTAATTGCAATGTGCCATTTAAGCCCAGCCATTATATTTTTATCTCCTTGTATACAAATCTCATGGAAACAGTTCCATGTGGTGGAGAAAATGTGGTGATGCATCATTAACACTAAATACTGTGGGGTAACCTATATCTTAGCATACATAAAATGGAAAGCATCCAGACTATATTAAACACTATTCTTCCCATTTCCATTCTTCCTGATTGCACACTCATTCTTTGGGTTCTTGCGGTTTCAGTACACTTGGGTGCATTGCCCCCAAAAACTAATGAGATATATCCTATCTTCATTAGCTGCTGAATAAGCACAAACCAAACAGCTTTTTCAGGAAAGATCAGAGAACTGGAACACAACATGAATTATTTTGCCCAGATGAAACCTGCCTGATCCATTGCCTCAATTTTTAATTTGCAATTCTTCTATAAGATTGCAAACACAAATTGCTCCTTTTTTGTAAAATCTAAAACATAAGACAGCTTATACCTAATGAGCTTTACAGAGATACTATTAGCTCCTCCATAAACAAGGCCACTTCAATTTTACAATTAAATTTGAATTTTTGTTTAGATAGAAACTACATTATGATGCATGAACTTTGCTACCTTTTCACATTTCTTTTCTGTGTTTTCCTTCTTATTACATTTCATGCTTGTGCAGCTATTGCCTTGCAAAGCAGGC
Organism: Cyanoderma ruficeps; assembly: GCA_008694505.1. Classification (NCBI taxonomy): domain Eukaryota; kingdom Metazoa; phylum Chordata; class Aves; order Passeriformes; family Timaliidae; genus Cyanoderma; species Cyanoderma ruficeps. The sequence continues at coordinate 19,717,957 of VZDJ01000594.1, forward strand.
AGAGATGTGATTTTGGATACTCCACACCTCATCTAAGCTCACTATTCAGAAAGGCAGGCAGCCATGGTTGTCTCTGTGGCACCAGGAGGTGAATCATCCAGACACCAGGACAGTGAGGCAATCTGGATCAGCTGCGGCAGGGCTGGGACAGGCAGTGCAGAGTGGCAGCCGTGTCTGTAGTATCCCTGGGTTGACACTGCCCTGTGGGCAGGTACCATGCCAACTACAAGCATACAGGTAATTATTATCTGTGTGGAACTTAATGGCAGCCTGTTTGTGAGGAGGGGAACTAAGGGAAGCTGATAGGGTCAGAAGTTCAATATCTCACTAAGCTGCTTTCATTAACAGACAGATTTCTGGTTCTCTATCACTACCATATAGCAAAAACAAGTAAGCAAGCAAACATAGACTCTTGTTACATTTGTCACAATGTTTTTCCAATTTGTATGAAGTGTCACCTCAAAACACATGACTGATAGGCTTTAATTTCCAAATCTTGCCATTGTTCCAGGTGCCTTTATATGTCTTCCAGGTTCCAGACACTTTACTCAGTTCTATGATGGGGACCTTGCCATAGTGCAAACAGACACAATACCTAGGAAGAACTTCAGGATCTAGTCCTTTGTTTTTATGGTAAAAGATTGAGTACTGGCATTTCCCAGCCACATTTCTGGCAGATGACATTTCCTTGTGAAATCATTTAAGGGGAAAGACAGAAAATACTTCCAAATTAGTGACAAAGGTTCAAGAACACATATAGGGTGTTGTTTTTCTTTTGCCCATGTCTATCCCAAATGAGCCAACTTTATTTAAATATATTCAAAATATTTCTTTTAAAACTAGAGGCTACCTCAATACCCTGCATTGTAATATATATTTTAAGTGAAAAGAAGATCATAACAATGCATTAATCCATTTCAGCTGAACTACTGTCAGAAATGTCATACCTAAATCTATTTGCAGAAATTAACACACAATATTTCCCAGTAGATACTAAGGCACAATTCACAGTAGTGGGCTGAAATGTTGGGACATCAAGCTGAATAATTTGGGTACCACCCAAGTAACCTCCATAACCATGGGTGTGCTGTTTCTTTCTCACTGCCAGGTACAGTTACGGAGCAAAATCCAACAGTGCTGTTCCATCCACCATGCTGGCACCTGGACAATATTCACAGGGTTAACTAAAGGAAAGAGCATTGCAAATGACAGCCACGCCTTCACCTTCCAGATGCGAGGTGAGGAGGTATCACACCTCCTGTATGACAAGTCCTCAAACTCAGCTGGAGGCACATCCCTTCTCTGCCCAAGAACTTCCAGGGAATTTGCAGCAGGATGAGGGGCTCCACGTACTCGTGACACAGTTGGTGGAAAGTGCCAGTGTGTCACATAGTGACTGAAGCCATAAATCACCCACAGAGTGAGCCTCTCCCCACCAAGCAGGGCTGCCTCCATAGGTATCCATGGAATGCAAAGTGGGGAGGGAGCTGACTCCCACTGTCTCTGCGGAGGTGCAGTGCCAGGCTCGGTCACACACAGAAATGGGAAGGCTCTCACCCCATCTCCAGAAGTTCTCTTAACCTCGATCACTTCCCGATCATTATCTTCCTGTAGGAGTGGGAAGCTCTGAGGAGAGACCCCAACACCACAGGGAATGGGACTGCTGCTGCCACGGACGGGGCTGCAAAATCACACCTTGGTTTCCCAAAGAACCCAAGGAGAAGCCTAAGAGGGAATTATTCTTTTCAGCCCTTGGAGGAGTGAGCACTTCAGAAAAATTAGATCTTAGTTCAGTGATAGCAAGGACCAGACATATTCTAGAGCTAAAAAAAAATTTCTTTTGTTAAGAATCCTCTACTCTGCTCAGGAGTCAATTTTAAGCTTTAGTGTCCTGGTTTACAGCTCTCTTTTGCAATGCCCAGTGTATATTTCATTTACAGAACAGCACTGGTGAGTATAACATTAACAGATTGCTTTCTAAATTTCTTTCTCTCTTTTTTAATAAAGGTTTGTGAGTTACAGAAGTGCAAAAAGTGCTTTAAACCTCTTAATTTGTTTTGTTTACTTCTGTAGCTTAAAAAACAGCCAATTGTTTTTAATTGGTTTAAAAAAAAAATTGCTCGAGGCAGAAACCTGGAAAACCAATCTTCTGTCTGGAGTAAATTTTTACAGCTGCCTTTTAAACCTCTGAAAATAGGGTTTATAATGGAAGTGCTGACACAACCTTATCTACAATATATCAGTGTGAACTGTACCGCTATAATAAGCAGTTATTATGTATGTGTGAAAATAATGAGAGCCAGTGTCTGAAGAGAGTTAATGTAAAATGCTAAGCAATTGTGGTTGGTTGCACAGTATAGGTTAATATTCTTTCATATAGCTACACTTTTTCCCCTTTTGTCCTCCAGAACTCCTAATGAAAATTCTGATACCTGACGGTAATGATAAGCAGCCATTCACACATCCTTTGTGTCAAGGCTAGAGCATTAATGCTTTCCTTCATATAACATTTTGCATAGCCTAAAGCATCTATTAAAATCCTTTGTAAAATTCATGAAACAAAAGTGGTGGGTTGAGTCTAGTGGGAGAGCAAGTAAGCTGCTTATTAGCAAAAAGTCAAAAACACAGGGCCAATTACAGATCTGAACAAGAAAGGCTACAGAACAGCATGGGGAGTAATTCTTTCTTCAGCCCAATGGGCTCAAGTGAGAGGCAACCTAAATAAAAATATAGCAAATATTCTAAGCAGTAATTAAACTAAAATGTTTGGAGTTAGAAACAGCTCTATAACAACTGAAGGATATGCTCAAGTAAAACAATTGTCTGGTCTCACATAGATGCTAAATTGGAAGGATTTAAGACTGCTCCCTAAAGGAATGACTAAGGGGTAGCCAAGAAGAGCTGAGAGCTCAGGAGATATGTAAAAAATCTGTTTGGTATTTCAAATGCTATAAATTAGATAAAAAATGAGCTTTTCTACTGAACAAGCAACATAAAACTGAATAAACCACAATAAGATTGCCCTTTTTCTGTTATAAACTTTACATTAAGCCTGTCATGTTCGATGACAGCCTAACAGACCTCATTCTTTACCCTTTGGAATTTGAAAGATTGGCAGATGTCGTGATTTCCTTAACACGAAAGACCTTGCAGATAATGTTCACCACTCATACTTTTAGTTTCAAAACTTCACTTCCTTAACTTCCAGAATCATCAGGTAAAATTTCCAAATAGAACTTGAGATTTTTCTCTGGTCAATAATGGTTTCTGACCCTGAGGAAAATCTTTTATTGACAAAGGAAAAACGTGACATGGGCAGCAATTTTTATGATTTGCTTTACTAGTCCAAACATGCCCTTACATTCATAATAATGAGCTGCTTTGCACAAAACAGCTCATTATTATGAACAGAGGGGTATAATATTGTTAAGTAAGCTGACTCAAAGCGGAGCTAGTTGAGGCTAGCTCTGAACTGAAAGCAGTTTTCCCTTTAAAACATCCCTCCTACCCTTTAAAATCTTTTGAAAAACCACACACGGTTATTTTTTAAAAATTGGAATGTGGTAAGAAACGCAACTGGCATTTTCTAACACTCGGTTAGTAAACTCTGTGTGTTGTTATTCATTTACTTTTCAATGTAAGAATTGTTCCAAGATGTTCTGTAAGTCAGGGTCATTATGCAACTTCTTAGGGGGTCATGCTTTATTCCTGCGAATCTGGGAGAGAATTTAACACCTATTTAAAACAAAGAAATCCTGGCCCTGCACTTTTGCAGCCAAGCAGTACCAAAATGCAGTGGAGCTGCTGTGCCATATGGTGGGAGGGAGGCGGCAGAAAAACTGCAGAAGCTTCTGCAACCTGCCCCGTGCAGCCAAAGCCTGCACTCACCTTCCTGAGGAGGAGCCTGGGGGACACCCGGGGACGGGCAGTGGGAAGCCCCTGACTCCCCTTGCTCGGGGGTCAGGGGGCATCTCACCACGGGGGAGAGCTGCCCTGCAACCCTCTCCTGGAGGGCAGGACTGTGAAGAGGATGGCCAGTAAGTGCCCTGGATTTCAGGAAGGGTCGGGATTTCATCCCTCCTGCTGTTCATCAAGCCACACCTTAATGATGTGTTCTTAAGCAGACAGCAACAGTGAAGTTCAAGTTACTTCGGATTCCAAAGCTTGCAAAATGTACTAATGTAGCATAATCAATTTAAGAAATTGTAATATGACTTTCTTAGTCAACTTCTATAATAAAATAATCCATTTCTATTTCTAATACATTTTACTAGAGAGATCTGGGGCCTTCAGGTTTTCAAAAAGTGAAGGGGTTTTTTTAAAAAATTATATCCCAAGTAGTCATATAGCAGTTTAGCAACTTCCTCATCAAACATAGAACAGTCTAATTAAAAAAAAAAAATGTTCAAGAAGCATATAGCATGGATGACATAATTGCATTAGAATAAGGAAATCAATCGACCCAACCAGCCTTTCACTCCAGCTAGCCATTTACATACATTAAAGTCACCATGTTGATTGGAGTAGCATAAATATGACTAAAGTGTGCCAGACTTTCTATCTAAATGAAAAAAAACCCCGCACAAACTAAATCTACAAAATTATTCCAAATATAGCATCATGAAAATCTTGTGGTTTGCATTTGCAAAATTAGATTTCTTAAAATAAGATTTGAAAAAACATATGTAACACTGAACAGACAAAAGATTTCAAAGCTCTATCTCCCTGTAGTTTCACTAACATGTTAACCTACTTACAGCAATTAGTGCTTCATTAGTAAGGCTAACTAACTGTTGCTATGCCCTGTAATGATTTGCCAGGTTTTCTATATACAAGTACATAATCAATGTTTTCCAATTACTGCTATAGTGCAACCACTATTTCAAATAAACTAGATAATAATACAAACCCATTACTGAATCTGAAATAGCAGAGGCATTTAATTGCAAGGCAGTTCTTTTCAGCTTTTAAAATTTTTCACACTAATGAAGTGTCATACAAAAAAGTTGTATTGATTTTTCCACCACATGGCTTCAACCACAAATATGTAATTATCCCTTTTATATCTAGCAAGGGGATTAAAATAATCTATAGTATATAGCCTTTACTTATCCCTGATGGGTCTAGTAGTACTTTTACCCTTTTCAAAATATGCAGCTTTTTGATGAATGAACTTTCGGCAAAATGTTGCTTTATTTGCTTCATATCTCCACTTTTTTGAAGCTGTCTGGCATGCAAGGATAGGAATTTTAAGTTTGCAGTTCTACCGGCAGCAGAGGAAAAGGAAGCCACAAAACAAGGACAAGTCTCTACTGCAGATCAGGGCCACATCACCTAATTCTGGTCCTCTTCCCCACCTCAGCAGTCCACATCAATTCAATTAAGTGCCCAGAGTCAGCACCTTGCTCGCAACGTAACTTTTAATTAGTGTTTTCAAATTCTACATGGAGCTCCTGTGTAGCACTACTGGCAGAGAGCTACATCCCTGTGGTAGAGCCTGGGCCGGGCAGCTGATCCATCAGTTTCCCTGGAGCTTCCAGGACCTCCACAAGCAGAGCAGCCCCTCTGCCAGGAGGGTTTGGTGGCCATGTCTCCAGCAGGAACAGTGGGACCGTACCCAACACCTACAACACTTGGGATGTCTTATTTTCACAGCACCGGCTGGGTGCCACAATTCAAAATATTGTTTTAGAAAAAGCAGGATCCACTGGATGCAAACTATATCAAAGGAACTACTAGAGATGGCTAAGACACGTGATAAATATTATCTTGATTTCATGGATGTCGTAGAGATTATTTTATTCCTCAAATACATGGAAGGAGTTCCAGCTTGAGTCTAAGATGGTTTCTATTAATGAAAGTCTACAAAGTGCTGTAACACAGATGGAAGCTAAAATCCCATGCAGAAAAGTTTGCTTTTTTAAACCCAAATGAACACAGTGTTAATGGGAAAAGGGGCCACATTCCTCACATTATTAGGGCCAAAGCAATATCTCCCAGTAATAGTTTCACTAATATGTTAATCTATTGGCAGCTGTCAGTTCTTCCAGATATACTGAAATTCACCAGAGTTAGGCTGTCTTCTGTCTTGTGGAATATATGTTTTAATGAGAAGGTTTTGCAAATCAGATATTATTGAGAATCATATACCCATTAAAACTAGTTAGATATTCTAAAAATCTATACAAATATAAATTAAAACACTTGTATAAAATATAAAACCATACTGCAGCCATTGAATGAGAAATATTTTTGTAGAGGTAGTATCTTTTTTCCCTAGATTTTTATTTACAAGTTAGTATTTGAGGGCCAAATATTGACCATCTAACTAACCAAACTATCTAAACTTGTTACTAAAATCTAACTTAATTAACAATAAATACATTTACTAGACCATTTTAAAAATCTCTAAGAAAAGTTAAAACTTGCAAAAACATTTTAAATATTAGAAAGTATTTAGTCTGCAAAAGGGAAGTGAAAAGTTGAAATATTATAATGCTCATTTCTTTCTCATATGGATGCATACTATTCCAGTATATACACATGTTACAATAATTTTCTTCAGTAGTACAATGGACTGGAAAATTCCATTTTAAAATTAATATTTTTAACCATAATAATAATTATTTTAAAATTCAATGAAACACAATTATGTCTCATCCAATTAGTGGAGAATAAAGCTGTTCTGTGATTTTTAACTCAGTGCTGCATTTTGTACTTTTTCAAATAGATCAGTTGCATGTTTCCCTTTCTATTTTCAAAGATTTCAAAATATTATAAAATCCTTCTACAATCATCATAAAGTTTACAGTAAGACAATTCAACATTCTCTTAATTCTTTCTTCCTCAGCATGCACTAATAAATAAAAAATTAATATATTTTTTCTTTTATTAAAATACCTTATATATCAGTTACAGAGGACAATGACTAAAATTGTATGCAAAAGTTAAAAAAAAAACCCCTCAGAAGAATTTAAGAAAAATATACACACTCCTTGTGGAAGTGTGTTTCCAGGATAATAAAAGGCCATTACCTTGACCGTTGACATGAAGCCATCAGAGTCATATTTATTGATGAAACTTTCAGCTCCCAATCTGCTGCACTGAATGAGCATCATACAGCTGTCAGCAAAGGCAGAGCACAGAAACAGTGATAGCTTGTGACATTTTCCTTTCATAATTTATGAAAACAAAATACCTTAGAGTTTGCAGAACACCAGAAGAAAAATTCTAGAATAGTCCCCTTAAGAAAAGAGCCCGTGAGATAAATATCTTAATTGTTTATCTCTATTACCAGAGAAACATACCTGTTTATACCTGATATATTCATGCAGAATTAATTGATAATGCCCAAGTAATGTATTCAATGAAAAAAGAAATGCTGCCACACTGCAAATAAACATAAAGTGAAAAAGGCCTAAAATTAGAACCTTCAAAGTAATGGCAGTGTGAGAATGCTTTGGGGTTCTTTACAGGGAAATAAACTTGAAAACCTTTATAAAATTAATTGCATTAATAAATTGCTATAATAATTAGCATATTTTCAGAGGAACTAAGATACAGTTAGATGACACATTAAGTATTATAAACTCAAGGTGAACATTTTTAATATTTAAAAATGTCATTTGCACGCATTAGAAACAGGCAAAGGGGAAAATATGTCATGATGTGTTGTGTATCTTCCACCTCTTCATTTTGTGTTGGTCGGATAAGCTATGAAAATGAATGTGCTTGCAGCTTCTCAGGTACCAGCACTTTTGCTCACAACTCATGCAAAAAAAATGTTTGGATGCCAACCCCCACTATGCAGTATCCCCTTCAGGACGGATGCTGTCAGCATCAGATAAACTCTGGAATCTTACAGCAGTCCTGCCAACACCCCAGTTCAGGACGCTCGGCACAGGCCTCCTACTTTGCCCAGGAAATTTCCCTTTACAGGTTGAGGAAGCATTAAAACCCACACAGTATGCACACAGTAAACATCCTCCCCATGTTTTTCTCCATATGCTTTTCATGTGGTGTGCTTTTCACACACCAGCTGCCACCAGGGAGGAGGCTCTATGCTCACGGTGGGATGCAGTTTCTCCCATAACAACCCAGATTAGAATAATGTATATTTTATATACACATCCATATTGCTGATTAGCTGAGACTTTCCACTTTTGAAGATCCCAAGGGAGAGCTGTGTGCAGCTACCACTGCTTGGCAAAGCTTTGGCAGCTGTTTTGGGGAAAGAGGTAGATATCACAGAGGTGTTTATTCACCAATTCATTATACCTGATGCACATTTTAAAACTATCCACTAGACCCTGGCAGGCAGGTTAAAAACACACCTACAGAAAACTGGGCATTTTAAGGTTTTGTTATGACTTCTCCCTACAGGCAGGTGGTGAACCCTGGCCAGCATCAGCCCTGGAAAACACCATCTCTTACAGTCAACACTTCACAGATAAGTTCCTTACCCCTCCTGAAGAGCATATGAGGAGCTTAGTGACTGCTGGGGAACAGGTGACAGTAATCAGCTGCCAGGATTCTTTTTCAGAGAAAATGGGCAAGGTCAGTGCATGAAGCAGGCCACTCAACTGAGTTTTGGGGCACAATAATGCCAAAGGGACCATTTCTCTGTAGCAAAGTCCAAGCTGCATCCTTACACTGCCCTTGGAGAGAGGGAAGTGGCTTTTCCCATTTTTAAAATTACTTTGAAATGTATATCAGGCCAAGGAAGAGAGAATAAAGTACATGAAATTGCCTTAAACTAAAGGTAAGAAAAATCTGAAACATTTTAATAGTGGATGCTTATTCCTTCTTCTGTTTTCCAGGGAACAAACCCAACTGTCTTCTTTCTTTCTTTCTTTCAGAAACTCTTTCTTTCCCCCCAGTAAAAGGGCAAACCCCTCGTGTTGTTTGCATAGCTGGTGGCAGCCATTCAGCACTAACGTGGTTAATAAAAGATGATACAAAGTTGCTTTTGCACATCATACTGGTCTCTTTTACAAGATTAATAGCTGCAGCAAGAGGCAGCGGCAGCTGCGGAAACGGGACACTTTTTGCAGCTACAGTCACGTGGCAGATCTTGGAAGTTTCTTGGTTCCATAGGCAGACTGCTGTGGAGCAGGGTGACGGATGCCCAGCCACTCTGGCACTGGCATCACACAAGGACAACGTCTGGATGGAGCCTGGAGAGCAAACCGGAGAGCAGAGGAGAGAGGCAGGCAGGGCTGCCAGGCTTGGCTCCAGGAAGAGCAGAGTATTTCTATCAGTTAAGGATTTGACCTCGAGCCTCACGGCCATCAGCAGCAAGTTCAGCACCCGTACCACCGCTTGAAGGGAAGATTACCAAAGTCATTAAACAAATGATTAGCCTCCCAGTAGGTCAGAAATAGTGAATCAATCCACTTTTGTAAAGCATTACAGCCAGAATGCGTGAAAGCTTTATAAACCAATCCACTATGGATTTCTGGACAAAACCTCTTCTCTGCCTGCTTATAATCTTTTTTGGATTTGCTCCTTTTTGCTTAATAGAGTCTTAAAAATTGGATATATTCTTTTTAGTATTTTATGATAACCTCGGAAGAAACAGTCAGGTTTTAAGCCCAAATGCTAGAAAAGATGAGTTCAGAATATCTTGAAAAACAGGAGGAACTGTTGAGAAGTTGTAAAAGTACTGTAGATTGAGTATTTACAACCACCTGCCTTCTGCTTTGAAAAACAACTGTTTTTAAAAACAGGATAATTTTGATGAGGACTTAGAAAAACTACAACTATACAATTGTGCATTGAACACAGCTGAGCCTCTTATGAATATACCTGTGTATACTTGTTTTCTTTAGAAGTATTAAAAAGCATGCTTTCATTGTCTAAGCACCTGCACAAACTATTGTGTTTTCAAATAAATTACAAGAGAAAGACTCAGCAAATATTATATTACATATATATATATGTCTGTATATTTTAAGGTTTACCTACCTATATAACCACAAATTAGGTGGCCAGCTTGAACCCAGCAACCCATGACTTTGCAGATGTTCACAGCCACAAAAAATTTAAGGTCTCCTTGACCTCAAAGTAAGAAATTAATCATCTGCAAGTCCTGTATTAGATATTAAAATAAGTAAATTTAAGCCTAATGTAGCTGCAAAGTCAAATGCTGAAATTCTTGCATTTAACCTCTTCCTTGGTAAACTCTTAATTAGGCCAAATTCTGAGAAGCAACAAACATCTGGCAGCTGCAGTGGTTTACCCAGCATTTGTGCTCAGTTCCCCTCTGGATGCAGCTCCCCAGGAGCTCTGCCAGAACAGCCGCTCAGAGAGGTGTTAACACCTAGAAATTATAGTGGCATTTCTAACTAACCCTGCAAACCATACTTGTTGCATTCGCATAGATATGTGTGGCTTGGGTAAATAATAATTTATGCCAGACTTTTTTCCTCTTGTGACTTTAGTTTTGATATCACATCATGATTCAAAGCCCGGTGCACCATAAATTTTCTCCAAATGTGTAGTAATTCCTTGGCGCAGTCTAAAGTTATGATTCATTTATACTGGAGTGACAGCATAATACCTAGGTGTCAAAATCCATTAAAACTGTTCAATGTCTTCTGTTTATTTTTAGAACCAATTGAGACTTAACTGATGGTGAAAAATATACAGTCAAGTGTGTTTACTTCACCTTTACAAAGAATCCGTTATAGTCCCAATTAATTTGTTATTCCTGTCACAACAGGTACTGGATACTTCAAAACTGTCATTACCGTTTCTCTCTGTTTCTTTTGCCTTTTTTTTTTTTATATGAAGGCTTCTGTTTATTTTTAACCCATTAGTAGGTAATGGTTTCTTTTTTTTGTAAAATAGGAATTTCATGTCACTTTCCATTCTAATTAAAATAAATGTGATGAATAAATACGTTTCCCAACCAACTTACATTTATTGTGCCCAAAATTCTCTGTCACAATCAGGTGTCCTAGTGCTGAGTTTAGTGACTGTTCACAGGATGATATAACTTGTGTAGCAGTATGGTTAGCTAGATAGAAATTAAAAATATGCTGTATGCCAGTTACAAATACCAAAACACTCCCTTAGCAAAATTCAGGGCATCTTTTGCCATACTAAGTGTTAACAGTTTATTCTTGCTTATAGAAAATTCAGAACATAGCTTCATAGAGGGTAGGGAGGGGCAGGGAGAGAACTCCACAAAACCTCCATGAGAGATGGGCTCTAAATGTCAGAGCCAGGCACAAAAGCAAAAGTGAACAGGATAATTCTCTACAAATAGCTGTAAAACATCCAAAGAAGAATTTCTAGTGGTTGGGTTAGACAAAGTGTAAATTAAATAAAGATGTTCAAACTGTTTTTACAATACTGGAACCAAGTCATACAACATTCAGGGAAACAGTCATGGTGTGAAACATGTTAGGAGTCAAATGAAGAACTAAGTGTACCTGCACATACTGGGCCTGATGCTAGTCTGTAGTGGGTGCTGCCTACAGCAGCTGCCATCCTGCTTGGGGACATGGGCCCACAGCCTCCTCTTCCCCTTCTCCCTCCCTTGCCTGGGAATTCTGGCACATAGCAGGCGCTCATCACATCCCTGCCCACCCAGGGAGCACAGCAAGGGGTTCCTGGTTGGTGCCCTCTACTCCAGCAGGAATTGTGACCCAACACTCACCGGGACAAGGTAGAAAAAATGTCACACAACTCAGGACTTGTGGCTAAGGGTACCAGCCCAAATACAAGGCAAAGCCAGGGTATCACCTCCTGGTGGGTTAGGAACTAAATGGGAAGGAGCTCTGGAGTACATATTGTAGTTCATAGTTTTACAGCACTTTGGATCCTCTACTTTGTGGGTTTTAATTCTAGAAAAACAAAATATAGGATTACAATTGAGTATAGGACTTGACATTACTTAAATGTATCACTGGTGACCCTGCTGCTGCTCCAGCAGCACGGATTGTCATTCAATTCTGAGGCATGTTAGGTCACTGAAGCAAAATGGGACATCACTCTTTTTTTATTAATCTGTTATAAGGATTTTATTGCAATTTGGATGATTCTACTCTGTAGTCATAACTATATAAAATTAAGCATAAATAGCTTAGGTGACTCGGAGGAATTAGAAATTAAATAGGCCTATTGGAATAGGTCTGTCTTCTTATCATTATATTATTCTATCTACAGTATATTTTCTGGTCTTTTGACTTGTTCAGTTTCAAAAATCTCAGAAGTGGGGCTTTCATGACTTTTTCTTTTTACAATTGCTGCCTAACCTAATAGACCTTACACTTAGCTAAATTATTTTAATACTTAGTTTCACTACAATTGGGTCTTTTTGATCCACCCTAAGGACCATACTTCCTGAATCCTTAATCATTACACCCTTCCACTCCTTTCAGCAGTTGTGAACACACACTCTGGCCTCTCCCATGTTGGTGCTTAGAATCAAATTTAGAGCTCTTTAGTGAGGCCATCATGTCTAAAACCTGCAGCTGTCGCTGCTGGACAGCAGAGTCCCAGCACAGTGGGAAAGACCTGTCTCATGTCTCCCTTGTACCTTGGACCATTTGCAGATTTCCATGCTGACCTCATGCTATTGCTTCCTGCCACAGTTACAGCCAAGAAAAAAACCACTTCAGTGAGAAAATAAGTAGGGTCTCCTTTACAAAACCATCCACACTCTTTGCAGGATGGGGGTTTTCTTACGACAGTGAATTAAATTTTTGCAAGAGGTCATTTTCAGACATTTCAGACTAACTACAAAAAGTAAGGGCAGCACTGCAGAGGGAGTAACAAGCAACGACAAACTACAAGGGGCTGCTCAACTGGCAACTTCCTCCATATTATTTCCTGTAAATTACTTGTTTCTTGCCCCAAACTAATTTTTCTGACTCCTGTACCTGTAAAAACATATCAGCTTATGATACCAGTTTATAAAATTAGAACTCATTCCTCTGAGGCTGGCCAGAGTGACCTAACACACTAGCTTACCTCTCTTAGTCTGTACTGCCTTTGTACAGGAAAATGGAACCAGCAGGAGACAAAAATCCCTCACTGCATCTAGCTGCTCTTTGTGAAAATCAAAAGCAGTAGTTTTTTATTTGTTTGTTTGTTTTTTGCCCCCCAGAATCTGTACACAGCTTCATGCAACACAGCAAAACTAAACAGCCAAGCACTAGAGGTTCCAGCACAGCCACTATCACAGTGAGTCACACTCTGGAGACTCATGCCAGAAACTCACAGCTTTTAAGTCCAGATATGACCCGGAATTACAGTCAGTTAAAACTAACAGGTCTTATTCAGGTAGTTTCAATTCTCATCAGCTAACTCTGCCTTCCAACACTTATCCTTCCCTAAATCTGTATTTATATAAATGCAGGTCTTCTGTAATAAAACGTAATGGTCTAGTGAGAATCTTATCTCTGTTTGTTAGGGTTAAGGAAAAAAAACACAGTGAAACATTTTGGGGAACATTGTGTTAAGTATCACAAAGCAATCAATGGCGCATGGCTAGGTAAGTACTAATATCATACAAATACTATTTTAAAAATCTCAGGCTTGAATTTGTCTTTAGAAGAGTGCTATGGCTTGCATAACAACTCATCCAGTCATTGGATTGGTTTAGGAAACAGGCAAACATCTAGAGCAAAACTCTTCCCTTCTGAAGGACAATTTTCAAGCGTGTGCAACACTCACTGTGAAAGAGCATTAGGGTTCAAGTGGACGCTTCACTATACAGCTGAAGTTTTTACTGTAAAAACATCAGCTTGCAGGATTGGAATTTCTAAGGCAGAACACACATTTTTCTCAAGAGTGATGTTTGCCTACCGGCTAAGGGGTGCTTTGGAACACAAAGGGTGTAGGACTTACCCTACCAGCTTCCAGGTCTTCCTCAGTACAGACTTTACAACAGCTGCTTACACGAGGCTGGTTAATGTATCTTAAATCACAAGGCACGGGTGTTCCTCCATAGATTTGCTGGAGTTTTACACCTGTAACAAGGGATTCCATAGTTATGAATATGTGGATCCACAAACATCTGACTTTGTATCAGCTGTAGAACGGGGCAATAGTGCCTATTTCAGAGCTCTTGCTGACCTGTGGTTTTAGTGGTGAGCTAGTCCCACACTTTGTGTAGGTCAGCTGTTCTTTGGGTTTTGTTTGCACATTATAATCAATGTCTGTAACACAAAGAGGAGAGGCAGAAAACCTGTGGAATCAAAGGCTAAACGCTAGATAAATCCGGAAATTATTATTTTGTTACTTCACCTTTTTGTTTTTAAGAAAGAAACCTCATGGCAAGCTGTCTCCAGCATTAAGGTGAGCTTCTCTACAGTTTGTTTCACTCACAAAGATTTCTCTCATCTCTAGAGAAGACAAAAATTCTGCAAGATGTATTTGAGCACCCAGTCTCATCACATATTATCAGTTTCAAACAAAATTTCATATCTTGTGTTGGGAAACACAGTTCAAATAAAATAAATTCCTGAAGAGATCATTTGTATCAAGAAATAATCTTGAAGGCCAGTGATTTATTTATTTCTTTTTAACCATACAAGGAAAAGAGGAACCAGTGCAAGGAAAACATATGTATTTGCAGCCACTCCTGCAATTTTGTAATGAAGGGGAAGGTTTCCTTAACTTTTAATAAGACCTTGCTTTCCTCATTCATTCTTTTTTCCCAAATAGTTGTTCCAAACTACCCCATTGCCTTCTTTAGCTTCCACTACATGAGCTCACAGCCAAGCTATGAGGTATTTTGTGTGCACGCTTATGGTCCATCATTATTAAATGCCTGTGTTTGGGCAGGAGAGGTGCTCCATCACAAACAGCCATCCATCAGCGCTTGCCAAGCCGGCTCACACCTGACCTCTGCAGCAATAATGCCGCATCAAGCAGGCCAACTACCCGCTTTAGCAGCAGAGCAGGGAGCAAGAGCCAGCCTCAAGATTAAGTGCACAGTTTCAGGTCTGCATTCCCAGGAGCGAGGCGGGCTCATGTCGTATTGATTGCGCAAGTTCACCGGTAAGTATCACAAACAACAATAGCCAGGCCAATGATCAGCTCGGGAATCCCCCCGGAACGCTGCGCGCTCCAGCCTGGGCGTCGAGATCATGACGGCTGAGTGTGGGGTGAATAAGGTTTATGGGGAAGGCAGGAGTGAGAGCCTGCAGCATCAAATGACATTTAAGCAAGTTACACGTGGGAGCACAATGAGAGACAATGCTGCAATTACATTTTTCCAAGTTTCCAGCTGCAGCAAAACCCTGTCATCTCTGCGTTTATGTGTTCAGCCAACCCCATGCTCATTGCACTAAATAGCTTCTCAGGAACAGAAGAAGACTATACAAATACAGGTATTAGTGAGTATAATCTATACTTAGTTTAGCAAGAGCAAAGCAAAATGTTTCCAAGAGTCTGTCTCTTCTAACAACCACAGAGGTTTGGCACCAGGATCTGAAGAAGAATCTATTTATAAAATCTCTGTGCATTTGCTTTGAAGACAGAAAATCTCACAGATTGGCCAAAACCCTGGCCAAACTGTTGAAATAAAATATTTGTTCTGATGCTATGATTAAATGGAAGTCTGTATGTAAATCACACTAGGACTTAAATGAGAGAAGCCCTGAGATTTGGACTTGATGATCCTTGTGGGTCCCTTCGAACTCAAGATATTCTCTGGTTATATCAGGATTAACATCCAGACTTATTAGCTATCCTGCCATGGGGAACCAAATCCCACAGCCATACTGAAAACCCAGTTTTAGATTTTTACTGTGCATTACATTAAATGTCTACTTTAAAGCTCATACTTAGAAGTATGGAAGTTATACTGAAATCTTATTTGATACCAGTATTAATGAAACAATTTAGAATGATGTTCTAGGAATCTACAGAATTCCAAAGTCTACCTAGAACTCCAGCAGTTCTAAACCTGTGTTTTAATTATCCTGAGAGTTTAATTTTTTCTTAAGATGCTTTGCCTATATGAAAATTCAAATGTTAAAAACAAGTTACAGTAAGATTGGAGTCAAATTTTTGCATAAAATAAACTTTAGTTATAGTTTCCAACCTTTCAATTAATGGAAATTCTTAGGCTGTGTTACAGGGTTTAACTATAGTATATTTTTTTTTCTATCTGAAAATGAAGACAAAATATTTCTCCATATGTATCTACAAGAAGAAATTAATAAAACCTGAGCAAACATACTCCTTTTTCTGTTCATATGATTTTATATTTTCTTCTGTGACCATTCTGGAGTAGCTCTAAAAGGTAAGCTAGGTGGATGAAATGAAGAAAACACATTCATGTCTTTATGAAATAAATAAAAAAAAACACAAAAAACTTTTTGTTTTTCTTTAAAAGATAAAGGTATGTACTCCAATAAGACACAGGGTAAGAACATCCCTGATAGCTCAATCTGTTCTGAGATAGTGTAAGAATTTGGTTACAAGCTTGCCAATTAATTATGTTATTTGACACTTGGGACCAGTTGAAGTCTTGCTGATGTGATTAAACACTTTTTATCTGCTCTATGGAAACATTTATGCTGAAGTATTTATAATGATTTCAGTTTAAAAATGATTGTTACATAAATTTGATAAGAGAAAACAAAAATGTGAAAATAACTTCAGGCTTTAGAGAAAAAAAGAATCCAAGTGCCACAGGAGGCAGCCCATCTCATCTATATCCTTGCAATTAATAGGAAAGAAGTCTCACTCCACGATTATTGTTTCATCTCTATTGGTAGAAGTGCTTAGCAAGCACATTATAACCCACAGGTTTCCATAAGGCCAGCACACAGCCCCAGTAGTTTATGAATAACACAAATCCTGCAACTATAACAGGGAAAGAGCATAACATCCTGGAAAAAACTCACAGAAATGTTTTTTAAAGTACCATCAGGAACAGGTTTTTCTTCACAAGTAACCCCTCAAAGCCATGCTGTAGCAGCAGGGAAGGGTTTTTCTCGCACCACCTTTCTGCATCCCCAGCACAGTCACAGTTTTCAGACGAGATTGTCTTTCATGAGCCAAAACCATGTGATTCCATCACTGCTGCTCACCCAAGGCAGTAGGAAAGTAGAAGTGTCACCTTCTCGTCATTCTTTCTGCTTGTAGGTAACAACCATAAATCTCCTTCCTCTAAGCTGAGTGTTGCTACCTGACAGAAGTAATTAAAACAAATAAAGAGAAGAATCTGTGTGCGGCTGCAGTAGGTAACTAGCCTTGACAGGGTTTGCATGTGACGGCGCCAAAGCAACGCTTGGTGCCACTGGACTATAGGCAGAAAGTAAAAGGTGGTTGAAGGGAAAAAAACAACAACAAATGAATAAAAAGAATTTTTGCCTTTTAACTACTTAGGATAAAATAAAGTCCCTTTGTCATAGGCAGTTTATCACATTAAGCCTGAGCTAATATTTTCTAATCATGGTGACCTCATCCTGACAGAATGCACCGGCCCCTAATCCTCGCTGTAATGTTTTCTCATTAGCTGCTCAGCATTGGCCACACTGGTTGTAGCAGCTAAGCACTGCCTCAGGCACCGCTGGAATTAATTACCAAAAGAAACACTGCTGTTTTGAATTGTCATCTTGAATTTATCACTTGCCACTTAATGTAACTCATCTGACCTAATAGCTGCTCCGTGTCCCCGGAGCTTCTGCCCGGCCCGCGGTGGGAGCGCGGGGAGCCGCGGGTCCCGCCCGCCCGGGCAGCTGCTCCCGGCCCGGCCGCAATCCTGCCCCGCAGGCACAGCACCATAACGATGCCCCCAGCAAATTGCAGATTACCCACGGCTCAGGCCGCCTCCGAACACGAGGAGGGCTCATTGGGAGCTGATCCGCACAGCCGGCCCTGCTTGGAGACAGCGATCTTCATTTCGCTGGACGAGGACGCGCCAACTGTTTGTTTCACTCGTGTTACATTTCCAAAAAATAATGAATGTAGTTGTTCGTATACTGATGAAAAAATGGCTGCAGGGGAGCTCACAGAACCAGACCTGCAGCATTTTCTCCCAAATCGAGAAGAATTTGCTCATTGAAACAGAACAGAAGTCAGTAACACGGGTATGAATTGCCTCTACATCCCTCCCCCACATACAATTTCCATGTGTGTCAAGATAAAGGATCTTTCTAGGGCTTGCATCTTTAAAGTCCATAATAAATGCATTCTTTTGCTTAAGGTGAAAACATTAATCCAGTACAAAATACAAGTTTTGCTGTGCACACACTCTCATCCCCAAGCCTAAATTTTATTTGTGAAGAACTTATAATTGCAATTGACTCATTTCACCTTTCTGACAAAAAAAAAAGGAATAGCCAAAGCACCTAAATTTCTGCTCAAAGCTGTGTATTTGCAAGCTCCATTGAAGTGCTTAACTCCATAAAAGATGTAATTTTACTATTGGTGAAAACAGGGATGACTCAGTGTAATAAGCCAAAACTATCCTACAGATAACATAAATATTAAAAAAATTGCCTTTTAGTAGGCTTCCACCAATAACAATTCTGAACACGTTTCCTAGGCAAAAAGGTTTCCTCTTGTTACCACCCTGTATACTCATCACAGTAAACTTAGAGAGATGTATAATGTGATATAAACATTAATAGTTTCACAATTGTGTTTTAGAAAGACTATTTATAGAGAAAACACAAAATGCCTCCCAAAAGTATACTTAGACGTAAGCCACCATAATCTTCTTGCTCATGCAGCAGGAAATCTAATACACCAGCTCAATAAACCTGTAGGAAACAAAGGTTTTATGTAGCATTAAGAGTCACAATATTAAAATACCACATATTACATTCAACAACTCTTACAATGCTCATTCTAAGACCCAAGAAAATTAAGTGCCAGTTTGAGAGTAATAATATGAGAACATGCAGAAAGAGACTAGAGAAGCACAAAACTAAGAGGACCCTTCATGATACATTTGACGCCTGCATCAGATTCAAATATTTGATAATATTGACATTCTGGGTACTGCCCCAACACAGTAGAATTCCCTAGAACGTGTTGAAAAATGTAAATTCCCATCAGCTGACTTAAAGATGTTACACTTTACCCTCTTTGTTATTAAGAACAATAAAGTCATCATTATCATTGATGTGTCAGTCAAAATCCATGTTTAAATATAGGTGCATGAGAAAATACATATATGGGCTTGTGAGGCTACATTAAATAGGGTACAGAGATCACTGGCCTTGCAGTGGAATAATCTAGACAATTCAGTGATTTCCTCATTAGGTCCTTTCACAAAAACTTTATTATTATTTTATGAAGGTGCTTAAGTGTTAAACCGGTTAAACTCCTCAGATTTTCAGTATAGGCAATGCTTTGTAGGATTCAACTCCTGCACACATGGCTCTAGAACTAAAGACAAGATCAAGAACTAAGAATCTCTAAGTTTCCCATTCCCAGAATCCAAAATCTTTGCTTCACTTCCAGCTAGCAGCAAAAGATATAATCTGTTAACAGTTTGTCTTTTTTAAATACCACAAAAAACTTAACATGGCTTTTGCATTTGTTTGTAAAGTCACAACTGGATACTTGGTGGGTTAGATTTGAGGAAAACTGTTGGATGGAGAAGAAAATAATGTTTTTCAGCCATTCATATTTTGTAAATGCTTGCCAGATGGACAGAGTTTGGAATGTGTTGGTAAAATGGATTAGTAGATGAGGAATGAATGTGGTGGTCAAGATATGTTTATCATATAATTCACACTTGCCTATATTTTTATGCTTTTAGCTAGTTACAGAAGCCCCTTCCAATCCATGCAAGTGGAAAGCAATATTATTTTCATCGAGTCATAAGAAGACTTCAAACCTGTTTAAGAGCATGAAATAAACTTTTTTTAAAACTAGCATAGCCAGTTATATCTCCAAGCAAAACTTAGATAAATACAGCATTGAGTAATACAGTCCTCACAGTGGGAGTATAAGTATTCTGAACATATATTTATATCACACATCTGGAAAAATGACCATAGGTGTGCACTTGTGGAACATAAGTGTTTATTTCACCCTATTCTTTAATTATAAAAATCCGTATTATAAACTGGAGGAAGCACCAGCTGGCATGAAAAGAGTATTCCTGACAAGAGTAAAGTATATCTAAAAGCAAATTGTGTCGATTTGGTTTTGGGGGACTGAGTTTATGCAAGCAATTGTCATGCAAGCAGAGTTGGGAGTAATAATGTGGCCTTTAATGACGGAATGATGGACCTGCCAAACACTAGCTCCTGCCATAGACTGCTTGTATTTCCCTGCACAAAGATGCCCATCTGGGAGTTATTAACATATTCTCGTCAATTCAGAACCTGCTTTAACATAATCCATATTTGTTGGAGAAAGTCCAACATCAGCCAGAGAACAGTGGACACGTGATCTGATGACACATTTCAAGCAGCACACATAAAGCATGCTTGGGCAGCTAAGCAATTCAGAAATGCAAATAGCAAAAACATTTCTCTTCCTAGATAAAAAGGACAAATCCCTTCTGGCACAACATCTTCTACACTTTTGATACTAAATGGAAACTACAGAGGTAGGAAAGGGACAGGTAGGAGTTTTTTCATTTCATTCCAAGCACACTGACAGCCTTGCACAGAATCTGCTGTTTTCAATGCCCAGTGAATGCTCTGCTGCATGGGGGCAGTGAGAGAGAATACAAATTCTCTTATACCAGCAGTATCTCACACTTGCTTGTATAGTACTTACAAATGTGAACATTGTTTATTTAAAGGGACCAGAACTCATCATCAAAGAAACCCTTCATTAGAAAGTTATTTGATCCTAAAGGTCAGTCTACTCTTGGAAGATGATGTTTTCAAAGAATTAGAATTTCATTGTTCTTTATAATTTGGAGAGATTCACTATGCACAACATTTTCTGAAGTTTGACATTTATTTTAGAGTCTATACTTGTCCTTCTGAGGCCTCACTACATGATGGAACCCTCAGTGCCAAGGGGACACTGTGGAAGCGCCAGCACTCACAGAGGGCTTGGCACAGCACTCGGAGGGACAGTGTTCCAGAAGGCTGACACCTAAAAACTACACCCCTTTTTAAACCTTCCACTCAATGGAATGTGATGTTTACTGACTTCCATTTCTGAATAAATAAAATTCCAGAAACCATTTTTTTCCTCCTTTTTCTTCCAGTCTTATTCAATTTTGTCATTTTTGGTGTTCAAACTAATATTGTTTATGACCTTTAAAGACCTTGAGGGAGAAATCACTTCTCCCATCACCCGGCCACTATGGATTGATTCCAACACGTCTGTGAGCTACAAAAGGGTACTGTAAACAATAGCTTCCCATTAAATTTCAGTTAAACATTAGGACTGCTGTCCAAAGATCATAGTTAAAGATAACTGAAGTGTTACTATATTCCTTTGTGTAGCTCAGTCATGACCCTAATTAATGTGTCTAGTTTAGACATGTATCTCTTTAAGTAATGGGTGGTTTGTTTGGACAATTAGGCAGAGTTGACAAGGAAATTTTCCATCAAACTGGGTCATAAAAAGTACATTATTCAGCATTATTATGAGTAAAACACTATTTATTACCCGAACTTTACAATACACCATTATCAATCATTACCTGTCATTAAGGTATGTTAACATAAGATCAAAGAGACAAAGCCAACTTAAACAAACAGGGGTGCAGAGAAGGCTTTTAGACTTGCTTATTTAAATTGAAACAAGTGTAGCTGAGTCCATTGATTAGCTAGAATTTCCTTTCAACTGGAGATGCAAATCAGGTAATCACTGCAATCTCAGAGCAGCCCTTACTCCTTGATACAGATCACAGCTGTGCTCTTTCCAAGAGAGAGGTGGCTGGATGCACCCATTGCAAATAAGGGAAGATCCCATAGGGCTTTCTGGCTGCAAGTTTAGATTCACTCTCACATTAACTCCCACCTATACTATTATTTGACCATTCATTAAAATAATCAAATAATCTGAAACAGAGGGAGGTTCCTAATTTTAAGGAATTTGCATCTTCCAAAAAAAAAAGAAATGAATTGCTGATTCAACAAGCTATTCCAGGCCCATAAGCCAAGATTTTTATCTATTTTCTTACCAGCAACACCCCAGTGTTTGAGGCGCAGGAACTGGATTCCCGTTGTCCTAAATGCCATGCAATGCTCTCAAACACACTGAGTACACTTTGTGTCAAACAGAGGAAGGCCTACAAGAGTTCTCTCATCACACTCTGCCACAG
This sequence comes from Cyanoderma ruficeps, assembly GCA_008694505.1. Lineage (NCBI taxonomy): Eukaryota > Metazoa > Chordata > Aves > Passeriformes > Timaliidae > Cyanoderma > Cyanoderma ruficeps. The sequence goes on from VZDJ01000594.1 coordinate 19,740,176, forward strand.
ATCACAGCAGCCATCCTGAAAATCAGAAAATGATCCCTTTGAAAACCCAACCCTGCTGTGCAGCGAATAATACTGCTCTATGAACATTACGACCAAACCCATGCAATATTTCCTTGAAGCTAGAACAATATGTAAACTGCTAGGCAAGGTTTTCACTCAAAATAACAGATTTTAGATGTGTGAACATGTTTGGATTTTTTCCAACTATGCTATTTAACAGTCTTGCTGCAGTCTGCAATTTTATTCTGCCCTGCAAGATTCAATCAATGTTCCAGAGAGCTGAGAAGGACAAAACTAGAAGTTTATTTCTAATCAACCAACCCTATGCCAAATCTTTCTGAAATTTTTGAACCATTTGAATTCCTTGTTTCTCAGCACAGAGTTGATCATCGTTTCTTGTTTTCCAGATAAGATTATAAGTCAGAGACACACATCAGTCCTCACTTCCACAGAAATATTTCCCTCAAGAAGAAGTTCCATATCAAATGCATCCATATCATACTCTAATTTCTTCCATTGATCACAACTTCTGTACTATGGTAGAGCCAAACATTTAGAAATAATTGATAACTCTTCTCACATTTTCTCTGACGTCATATATAACTGGAAGGCTGTTGCCAAGGAAAGGGTACTGTGTCAGAAATTCCATTTCAGAAGGCAAATTAGGAGTAGACAGGCAGGAAAAGGGTATACAGCCCAAATTCGTGAAAGCAAATAATGCTGGGGCCAGTTTGAAACCTTCCCAATGCAAAGAGAATAGGTAGTAGGGCCGAGTAGGGCTCACTTAAGTAGTGAGCCAGAGCTACGAAGTAGAAAAATAATTGTAAGAGAAAACATTAATTGTACCTCACACCTTTCCGATTAATTACGGTTTCAAGGTGCTCCATTAACGTTTTATAAATATTCTGAGAAAACAAATCCTGCAAGCATCAGGACACCTGCTGTTGTGATGGAGCTACCCCTGTTGTCAGAAAAGCTGATGATTCTCTCACATTGCACTTTTGGAAACAATTTCATTGAAAACAACACTCAAAATTAGTGCATTTTCCTTTCATTCTCCTATTTTTATTTTTTTTTGGTTATGTTGCTTTACTCAACCTGGTCTATTGCACTGCATATCACTACATGATTTTACCTTTTACAGCTCATTTTTAATTGCTTATCATTGCTACCTTTCATGTAAAAAGACAGGGCTCTGCCATTCTTACTAATTATCCAAATCACTAGTCACTGTTTGCATGTGTGTGGCCTCGCCTAAAGCTCTTAACCACAAGTTATGTCACTAAATCAAAGCAAGTTGGAGGTGTCTCTGCTGTAGTGATAAACTAATAAAGGTTACATGACATGTCTTTTAAGCCTTTGGAAGTGTTTTTTCTAGGATTACAGCACTCAAATGCTATGAATACATTGGTGGAGGCAGGGAAGGCTGGAAGGTTATCCCATGCTGTGTGTCAGTGCACTGCAGTCCCACTGAACTGCGGCCACAGCAGCTCTTCCACACAACGCAGCCTTAACTGCACTGACTCAGTCTCAAACACATTTGGTGACAGAACCCACCACAGTGAGGGCACCACCTGAACTCTTGCCTCAGGATAGCTCCAGATTCCACATTCGTGTGGGAGAACACTAGAGAGAGAAGCTCTTCATCCCATTCAACACTAGAGAGAGATATCTTCATCTCAGACACTGACCAGGGTCTGCCTCTTTCCTTACAGTACACTTCAATTTACTCTGACTCTTTGGAATTTTGCATTAATTAGCAATATCCCATTTGTTCAATTAAGTAGTGAGATCCAAAATTGATAAAAAGGTGACACGTCCCTCCTTGTTAAGGTGTGGTGGCAGTGTGTGTGGGCATGTGTGCACTTTCGCCATGTCCTGCTCTTGGACAGGATCATGGTGATGCAGCCAATGTGTCATGGCCATAACACCTTGCTCTTCTGAATGGATACACCTCGCCCTGTCTCTCACATCCACATCCACTTCCTCTGTACAGCACTTCATCCTTTATTTTTCGCTCTAAATCCATCAAAATAAGAAGTAATAGATTAGCATGTCCAAAACTTTTCCCTTCCCCTTCTCAATTGCAATCATATATGAAGCAGGGCAGGATTTTTTTCCCACATGATTTTCTCAGATTTTCCTCAAAAATACTAAGATCTCCTAAAGTAAGTCACTGTACCCTGAGAGAAGGAAAAGGGAAGAGGAAGCATCTCCCAGTAGACTGAGGGGGCTCATGGAGCAATAATCCGATTTATGAGGTTGCTTGCACCCATTTCTGACTCTCCAGTTTCCCTTCTCATAAATCAGTCCCTGGGGTAAAACTAAAAGGTAGTTTATGCTACTCCATTCCCTGGTCTCTCTAAATGTTTCATACAAAATGGTTCATCTGTGGCATTGCAGGTGGAGGTTCTCATTCTGAAAAAGGACACTTGGCTGGAATAGCAATGGCAGAAACAGCAATTTTACCTTTATAGCCCTGACCTCGGCCCACGTGGTCCAGACTACAGTGCACACATGGGGCATTTGATGTGCCTGTCTGTGTCCACTCCGACAGCACTTTCCACCCTCAGCCCTGCAAACCCTGCCCACAGCAGAGTTCAGACAGGCCACTCTGCTCCTACAGAGTATTTAAGCCTTGATGAATCTGCTTTGGCCCTTCACAAGAATATGTTAAAAGAAAAAATCTTTGATTGGTGCCAAATGAAACAATTACTGAAATTTCAGTTAAAAGCAAAATTAAATTCATTTGATTAGTTCACATATTCCTGTTTTCCTCTATTTTTTTTTAAATACTGGTTAGTAATTTTACATCCTTAGCAGGAAAAAATTAAATACTTATAATACCATTGTTACAGTGAAAATACTTAGGTTTTATAACGTCTCTCCAGAGACATATTTAATACTCTACAGATAGGCTAATTTAGCATAAAATAGTGTAATATCTTTCTTACTTCTGTTCATTCATTTTCAAGCTATGATACCAGGCCTAGAACAAGTCGCACATAATACACTAGTCATCACACACAGATTTCCCATTTCACAAAGAAATGCAAAAACCTTCCAGCTCCTGTTGACACCAGTTTGTCAGCTCTGCACTACCTCACTCAGAGAAGAAATCTCTGTACAAGGAAAACAAGAGCAACCACCAGTTATGGTGCTCTGAAGTGCCATCACACAGAATTAATTTGGGTCACCACAACTTCATGGTCAAGTACATGATCTGTTTCATGATTTTGCTAGAATTACACTCGTCCAAACATGGTCTACTAATTTCTTTCTTTGGACAAAGCCTTTGATAGAATTCACGGGAAGTTTTTTCTGAAACAAGAAAAACGTTTCAGAGCAGTTTGCCTACATTTCATGGCTATGAGTGTCAGCAAAAGCATGCTCAGAGCCTCTCAAAGGGTGTAGCCTCCCCCAGACATCTCATCAGCACTGGCTCGTGGGGACAGCAAGGGCTCTGTGCTGCAGCCAAGCTGGGTGCTGGCACAGGGTGGGCTCATCAGGGCTGACCGCAGCTTGCTGTGATACAGCTCCTCTCCAGAAGACCCAGAAGGTTCAAAGAACATGATCTTCAGTTATTATGAACATCAATCAGCTTCATGCAGCCACATATTCCTCTTTCAAATGGATTAACACAGGGCAAATCCCCCTTAAGCGCACTAAAATCTGTCTGCAGCAGCTCTAAAGTTGGTAGGAATTGTGTGCCTCTCCTCTCATGGCAGGTCACCCACAAGACTGAGCCTTATAGATTAGGGCTAAATCCTAATCTATTTTGCAATGAAAGTATTGTGTGAAGTATGCAGGATGTGGCCTCAGGGTGGACTGGTAAAAAAGCCAAACAAAAACCAGGTCACTACCCCATTAATCCTCATTACAGATGTTACCAAGGAGGAAACCTTTCTCAGATATTTGCATTTCTGTGTTATCCCTTGCCCTTGGGTCAACTCAGTTTTGACTTTCAGCAACCGGGGTGTTCACAAAGGAATGAAAAGTTACACAACTGATCTTTTATACAACCCAATCTTCTGCTGGAGTAATGAGAAAATCATGTTGTGTTCTTGGTGGGTTATTGTTAAATCACAGCCTTTGCTATTCACTAACAATCAAGTGCTGAAGAGCCAATAATTTCCAAAAGGAAATGTAAACAATTTTCTCTGAGGAAGGACTGCATACAGTAAGCTGGAACCTCCTTCAAGTTAATTGCAACACAGCTCACTAATGAAACTTTCCATCTATTAAATCTTAACAGGCATAACTATAAAAATGGCGCCAAGCTCTCTCTGCTGCCTAGGATTGCCCCAGACAGCATCTGCAGAGACTTTCACACTTATTGTCTTTGCAGGGATAAGCTATTATCCCTAAGCAGCAACGGCAACATACAGCTACCTTCACACCAGTTACATTGTTCTCAAATTAATTTGAGCACTGTAGCTGGCTGCAAGAAAGACCATAGCAGGGGCACTTGGTTCTTGCCAAGTATTATGGAGCAGATCTGACCCAAAGTGCTCTGAAGTTGACAGGAATCATCTTCCTTTGCTTTCACAGAGTTCAAGATTAGGGTCAGGATGGGCAAGGACACGACCCACACTTCTGCCAAGACCTGCACTTGTGTTAGAGGCAAAAAATGTAAATTCTACCCCTTCACACCTGCTTAAAAGAGAGCACACAGTACATCTCTCCTGGCACACAGCATCTTGCAGGGACCAGCTTTGCTTGCTTGTGCTCCTGTAGAACATCAGTGTAGTGACCCACTACTGCTCTTAATCTTACACTTAATTTCCTCTCACCAATGCTTATAGCTGCTCAGACTCTTGACTCTCACCTGTGTTTCTCATCTGCAAGAGTTATCCAAGATCATCTGCTGGCTCACATCAATGCATTTTTAAGCCTTGCTTTCCTGCCACCTCCTCCATGTTTTTAGCTGTCCTTTGCTCCTTATCTACAAAGCATTTAGAGTGACCCAGAACATGTGGATTCATTCACTCCTGAATACTTTAATGACTGTTTTATAAAAGAGTAAAAAAATTCTCTGTATCCCAACTGACTTGAGACTTGCTGTCCAGAAAGAAAAAACATCCTATAGCTCTTTTCCTTGGTTCAGTGAGATTACTGAAATTTTATGTGAAAGGCTTTTTAAAAACTGTCCCGAACTATTTAGCTTCCTACTGAAAATAGGAATCTGTCAATTTCTCATTTAAGGGGAATGACAAAAAATTGGCTTGCAGCAACTGCTTATTCATATTAGTAAAAATATTAATGCTCAGATACATCTTTCCTTCGTGTGAAATAATCCTTGAGTAATTGCATGGCTGCTAGGTGCCATAGATACGAAGTTAAACTGATCTGGAAGAGGAAGTAACTGCAGAAAGAAGGGCTTGAGCTAGAGAGTGGAAAAAAAATCCTATATTGATTTTATTTTAGTAACAGATTCTAGCATCAGATGCCTTGAAATAGATTTTATATTTTCACAAAGACAGGGGGGAAGAAGTGTATGCTGATCTCGTACTCCTGAGAATTTCTCTGGAAGCATTTTGTTGAACAAGTCTTGGCAGCCCATCAGCATCTCAGTTCAGGTCCAAACACTGAGATGAATTATTAGCAGTTCACTAGTGAGTTCTGGATCTAGCCAACACTTCCTATGGAAAGTTATAATGCCATTCACATAACAGATAAAGTACCTCTTGAACTCTGAGAGCCATTTACTGGCCTGTATATTCCAAGTACAAATCCTAAAATGCTGTCCAAGGTTTTCTACCTCTAAGATTAGTCCAGGCAAGGCATACATAAATGTTATGTACTGGCATGACACTGAATTACCTGTAACATTAGAATATTCCCTTGGCAGGACAGCTATGGAGTCAGCGCCAGCCCACACAAGTTCAAAGTGAATCATCCTCTGCCTACATCCCTTCGCCTGAAGGGGTGTGCAATCAGGTAATGGTAGAGTGGGGCTTTTTCCCTTTCAAAGGTCAACATCATCTTTTTATCTTTCCACATGAAATTAACTGTTGGTGGTGAGTATCGTGGACCAAGCAAACTTTGCAGACCCCTGGCTCACAAGGAGCAAGGATGAGAAGCAGTTCCAAAGGCATAGCAAAGCACTTGGCTCATGCTGCAAGGCTTTTGTGAGAAAAACTAGGAATGAAAATGGCTAAAATAAAATTCAGTGGGCTATCCTGAGATCTCATCTGGAACCCTAGCTTGTCCACTTCAATTTTTCAGACAGTTTTTTCATGTTGGAGCTGCCTTTATTTTCTGTATTTGTTGTACAGCACACCGTGCATTTTAGTAGTAAACAATAACTAAGAAGAACTCCATCTGAATTATTTTGATCATTCATTTTGCATCCATAGCATATTATTGAGACACTTCCAGTTGTTCCAGGGTTCCAACAATTCCGGACCATCACAAGCACATAATTTTTCTTTGAACTTTTGTTCAAACCTTTCATCCCAGACCCATCTTAAGTTCATTACATTCTCTCTTAAAACTTAGGTGAAAGGTCTTCAGCTATTCTGAATCCCTACACAGAATCCTATCACCGTAAGAACAAATGTAGTATGAACAGACACTGCAAGAATAACTGATAACAGAAGACATCACCGTGCTTACACAGACTGACATCCCACAGCTGGGCACTCCTTACTGCAATACTTGTATGCCAAAGTCCAAAGAGAAACACAAATAATTTTCTTTAACCAAGACTTGAATGAGTACTCGAAACTTCAACTTTCCCTTGTTGTCTCTGTTAGAGTCCTTACAATTATTTGTACAGCTCTTTTTGTTATGTTTCGTGACAGCTTCCCAGAATCTATGAATAACAGCCTTGTAAGATTTTTTAAAGGATGTGCATATTTTTAAGGAAAATGAAAAATAGGATAAGACTGTGGTATTCAACCTTTACTATACTGCATGATGGATATAGAGCAGCTCTGTAAGAATTTATGAATACTACATGCTGACCTGGTTATTGAAATGTTTATTGTTTGACTATATTGACTTAAATCAGCAGGACTATTGCAGAAATAGGGAGTAATCACTCAAAATAAGATGCCCCGATATAGCTTCTTAGAGCTAGTTAAGAAAAAAATTTCCCCAGGTATTTTGGGTGAAGACTCTGCCTCCTGAACAAAGCAAGGGCATAAGTCTTTCTTGCCACATGAAGCCACATTTGGAAGCAGAATAAGGAACACTCGTGTTCTGTATAGATAGGAAGCCAAGAGGGAGTTGCTCACACAGGGGACATCTGCCAAAGCATTTAGATTTTTCATGCTTTGTTTGAGCCTAGAAATTGATAAATTTATAGGCAGGACTGAGAGACAGGTAGAATTTCAAAGTTATCTTTTTTACTTCAAATTTTAAATTTATGTAGCTAAATAAAAATACTTGACCATTACCATTATTTTAATTTGAATATATCCTCAGCTAGAGAAGTATGATTATGAATCCAGGTCTGTGTCCTGGCCTACTACACTGTTCTTAGCATTCATTTTTGCCACATAAATGAAAACAAAACATCTGCCAATTATTCACATTAAACCAGAACTTGGAGCTACAAAATCAGTTTTGTATTTGGTTTTGTTAGATTATTTTTCTTCACAAAAGGCTCAGTTGTTTCAGTAAAGGAAAAAAATATTTAGCGTTAATATTGTTGCTAAATGATCAAGTTTTGAGGGTAATACATGACAGAAAATGAGACTGCAAATTTGTAGCTGAAAATTATTACAATTACTTGATTAGAAAGATACAGCATACTAAAAGCATAGGATTAATTAAGAAATTTTTAACTAAATTTAGTATTCGGAACTATTCATTAATTTCAGAGGATTATAATTTCAATAAGAAATTTTCTATTTGTGTAATTGCTTCTAGAAGCCTTTACTTTCTTAGTAGTGTCATTGGAGAGAAAGAAAATAAAATTATTATTATTAGGAGTTATTTGGGCATATCTGTCTGTATACAATAAACAAGTTTTCATTTAAGGGAAAACCTTTAAATGCACTTGGACATATTCGTTTGTTGAGAACAGAGAAGCAGCCTATTGAGAAATAAAAACTTCAGTCAATGCAGTTACCAAAACTTCTGATGCAGCCACCAAAAGATGTGCACACTAGGTACAGAGCCCAACCAAAATAAGAAAGCCAACAAAGCACCCAGATGTATTCCCAGTGCTGCCAGACAGAACTAGATGGCAGACACATCTTGGAAAGCCGTGAGTGCTGGTGCCTTGCTCACCCATCCCAGCCACAGCTGCTGGAGGCCATCAGGAGCAGGCAGCAGGTGAAGTCTGGCTGCAGACCAGCAGAGGATGTTTCTAATAGAACAGCCTGTGCTGCTTAATAATTCCCTGGGTAATATGTATTCATCTACTTATGAAAGTCCTATCACACCTGGCCAAACCCACTATCACCCTGATCATTAAACACCCCTGATTTCACCTCCTGGCACGGGTGAGCAGGAAGGGCAGCACGACAAGCCTGAATTGAACTGGGTATCCTTTCAGTTACCCACAGGTAGCCACCTTTGCCATGTGTTTTCCCTCTGGATGGCTGCACTGCCCTCTGCAAAGGGCTGTGCCCTGAAACCAGTCCGGGTACAAAGCTGCACCACACTCAGCAATTTATGCAGTAAGAACGACTGAATTTTGTCAAGAGCAGATGACAGGAAGGCTCCAAAACTGGTGTGCGGAGCATTGAAAGAGACTTGAGGGCCAAGCTATCAGGCATAGGTACCGCAAAAGCTCTCCAGGTGGCTGAGCAGAGGGACTCATCACCCTGCAGTGTGACATTTTCAGGAGAGACACTCAACATGGAAAACTTGAGATGGCCATTTGCAAGGTGTTGTTTGTGGGGCTTGGGAGAGTCTGGTACTTGTTCCCTCACACCCAGCCCCAAGCAGACAACTCTCATGCCTCCCCAGACATTCTGCAAAAGCTGTACTTTTAATAGGGCTTGCAAAAAGACTAAGGGTTTGCTTCTCAAATAAAGAAGGGATGAAAGGAACTTTCCTGGGGTTGTGCTGGCTCAATTCCTGTTTGATTGACTGCTCATGCTGTTGCAATGGTGGTTATTAGAGCTGGTAAAAAACACAATTTCTGTCCCACAGGAATTTCCTATACTTCAACATTTGTTTTCATTCTGAAACAGCATTAAGTATTTCAAAATAATGAACTTTTTCATAGATTGACTGGCCCAAAAATAAATTAAAACATGTCACTGCGCATGGGCACATTTTCAATCCAAAGCTCTAACCTCTTTTTTTTCCCCTTAGCCAGTCACAAGGGTTTGTGAGAGTTTTATTTCCAGATTCATCATATCAGTATTCTAGCTGATTACTATTCCTTGGGAAGACCAGAGTACAACACTGAGCTGCCACCACACTGCCTTCCCCCCTCACTCCCCCCTTGTGTTCCCCAGTCTGCTCAAATCCAAGATATCTTGAGAGCATAAAGCAATCATTTGAAGATTTCTCCAGAAAACTCCAAAAGCACTAAGCTAGCAACAGCTAGATTCTACACACTCATTTGCTTACTGTCCTTTAGTGGGACACACTGAAATGAGGAGTAGGTTATTAAAAATTGGTAACCTGAGTGTTCCCAGTTGTCAAGTGGCCCCTTGGTTCTACAGATATCCTAAGCAGTTCACAGCAGTCTTTACACAGAACTGGCACAATTGCACTTTTTGCCTAGCTGCAGTGCACAAGTAGTGACAAAATCCACCTTCTTTTATCTAACATGGCAGCATTTTGAGGGAGGAGGAGGATGTGAGAACCAGCAGCTGGCAGGAATAGACATGTGATGACCTGCAGGGGTTCTCCAGCATGGTAATTGCTGCCTTGTTCTTTTCTTCCCCTTTTAAAAGGAGACATAGCCTAAAAATGGACAAGTGACACTGTTCCTCCCTTAGGACACACATGAAGGAACCAACTGTCCTATCTTCACACCTTTCCAGGTTCCCTCTTCACCATTTTGCACCGTTCACCCCTCAGCCACAGATCCTCCCATCCCTGGCTAAAGCATACAGCACTAAGGGTAACATTACTGCTAGGTGGAATGTAGCTGCATGAGTGTCTCTTGGCTTAAAATAGTCTTTGTGAAAAGCTCTGCTTTAGGGAAATAATGGTAGCAAAGGAATGTCAGGTTTTGCTCTCATCGTTGAAGAACAAAATCTAACAAGGGTGGCTGTCAGCTATTATGCTTTTGTACTGAAAAATTGTACAATCCTTTTAAGTTACATATAATGATTTTATAGCCTTTTAACAAGAGGAGCACCACTGGGTAGAATTTTAACAAGAAAAGCAGGATTGGCAATTTATTAATTTATTTTAAAACAGCTGAATTCCTCAAGTTCTTCCTTGATTTAAGCCATGGCCTGTATTACAAGCAGAAGGTATTATAAGCATCTAAAGTAGCCATGGTTTTGATAAAACTCTCTTAAGTAATGATGATCCTGCAGCATTCAGACAAGTCAGGGGTCAATACGACCTTATTTGCCTGGGCCTTTCATTAGGAACACTCTTGCTGCAGTACCATACTTCTGGTACCTCTGAATACACAGAGGATTCATGCTTCAGTTCTGCATGTATTAAGAATGCAGCCATAGCAACTACTAGCATTAATGAACTATTTGCTTATGCAGTAATAATTAACTTCCATTACATTACTTTGTGTGATTACTTTCTTAATTGCCTGAATTATGCATCCATTTAATATTTAATAACCATTCTCAGAAATCAGACACTGGTAAAAAAACACAAATTGCTCACAGTTTCCTTGCAATAATTAAGCTCACAAGAATAAATGAAACCTTTTAAAAATGAATGCCTTGTGATTATATCCTTGCATATAGAGCAAGAACCTAAATTAGCTATTTATTAAGTTTAAATTTAAGACCAAATAGTACATTTTTCACTTACGCCTTGGGAAATCAACCTATACAATACCTGACATCACCAGCATAATTAAGTGCCATCTATTTACTCTGAGAGTCACGAATTCTGCATTAGTATTTAGAACATTCAGAAGTGTGTGTGGGGAAATATTTTAAAATGCTTCCTTGAAAAAATAGCATCTCCTTTACCTGAGGTAGCTGCTTAGCTGTGTTTAAAGTACTGGAAAGATCTGTGAAGCATAAATAGCCTTCTGATGGAGAGGGTTGGGAAGGATTTTTTTTTTTTTTTTCATGTTTTAATTTACATGCAAACAATGGAAATACATTTATACAGGCTGAGGTCAGGCTTATCAAACAGGATGAAATTCATAGTTGTATATGAAAATAATGTTTACAATCAAAAACAAGCAGTCTGATCTACTTCTATTTTTATGTTGTCATCTGTCTGAGCCCTCATGCCCTGCTAGCACCCAAGCAAAGCCACGTGCTGATTTGCAAAGTGATCATGCCGTTGTGTTATCTCACACCAGCTTTGTTTCCCAATGGTTTGCAATGCAGTCACCAGCTTAAATAAAATGTGCAGCTGTTTTATTGGACACTGTTTTGATGAATAGAGTCAACTAAGCTGGACAAGACTGGTGACCTGTTGTGACATTTTTATACTTTGCCTTTTCCCTCCCCCTTAAGCTGCATTTGCAAAACTGCTCTGCTATTCCACATTGATTATGGCAGCCATGTACAGATGTGTTTGTCTGAATCACAAAACAGCTCTGCTGAAGCTACAGGGATACCAGCATATCACTCCCTCTCTTTTCCCAGACACATGCGCTACAAATAAAATCTGTACCATGAAAATCATTCCAGGCATCCTGCACCCAGATACACCTAATCCAATAAAGAAAATAACTGAAGGGCTGATTTGCCAAGAGGTGGGTGAAGGAGGAGTGCCTGCTCTTCCCAGTGCCCATACAGGTGGATCATTTTCAGTGAGATGCACGTGAAGCTGTGGGGAGCCGGGGACAGCTCCCATTTGGGGAGTCAGGAGCCAGCAATGGCTGCTGGCCCGAGTTCCCAAACTGAGCTAAGTTGATGCCCGTCTCACTGGCTGTTGCTACAGTGGGCAGCATCATTAGGATTTGCTTTTTAAATGATCTCTCAGCCTGCAAGTCTGAGAGCTGCTAGCAAAGCAAGGTTAGAAAGAAAATGATGGCAGCATGTTGATGCTTCACAGACCTCATGATAGTTTCCGTCTGTCATTATTTACGTCTGACTAGATGCGTCATGTCAGCTACCTAGAAGGCACTTTAATATGAAGCTCTTGTTTTCCTCTGCTTTTTCACATCCAGACTGGGTATTATTATTTTTTTTGCATCACTACACTTAGGTGAAGCTTGCTTCAATCTCTCTGTAATGACACACAAAGAAATAAAAATTGTTTAGCTCATGTTATTATACATGCTTCTATTCTAACAGACCTCTTTGACATTGTTCACAAAATGGTGAATTTAAATCAATAAACAGGCATCTATCAAAAGGTCAACTTAATTTTATTCTTTCAGCCTTTTTTACCAATATTTTAAGCAAAATAATTTCTTCCTTTGGTTTTCAGTAAATATTCTATTAGTAGATTACAGCAGCAACTGATAATTTTAATGGCTGAGGTTATTTAGTAGTTCAATTAACATTTTATTAATACTGCTTTATAATGTGATGTGTTCTGTCAGAGTCAATGTAAATAAGGTTACAGCTATCAAGTATATGTCAGTTTTGCCATTACCCTACCTCTTGGCAATTCAGATTCAAAGGATTCACTGGCACCGGTTTGGGATGAAATGTGTAATTCACTCCTGAGTAACACAGCCAGGTTTGAATTCGATCTGATAACTTTTTACAAGGATAGCAGCTCATGAGGTGGAGGAGGACCCAATCCTTCCAGGCTTCTGGCAGACAAAGCTCTTGCTCAGAGATGCACTCTGTCAAAGCATCCCTTCCCACCCCAATGGACTTTAAAACCCATTCCTCTGCCATTTACCAGGGACGTACTCAGCCACAACATTTTTATTTGTGCCCAAAAATAGCAGTTCAATCATTCTGTGGCCTGACTTTGCTGAATAATCATATGAACTTATTAATACAACCTTTAATACAACCTTTTCTAATCCTTTAGCTCAGCAAGCCTGCAGTTCTATCTTCTCATTTTGCCCTCTGTGAAGTTTAGTGACAAGCTTTTTGTGCGCTTTCATTTATCTGAGCTGTGAGGGATCTTGCACACTCCTCAGTACAATAAAACAATTAACCACATAATATTGCCAAAATTTATTCAATAATATTTGATATGCTAAATGTTGTTCCCTTTTGTTTCAATTTTACACATTGGAAAATACCTTTAACAAGTTAATGCAGGTATTCCATTGTGTACACTTTGGATTTTATGGTTATATGCTTTCTTAAAAGTAAAACTGGAAAGATAAACTATTTTTGTTTAAAAAGTATAAATTAATCATTTTGTAAGTTTCATTTTGATCTTTAAGATTTAGTAGGGCATCTAGGCTTTGGTAAACATTACTTATACAAAAGAAATTTTAAAGGTCATCAAGTTTTCCCATTCATCCTCTCAAAGAAGAGAAGTTTTGTTGTTTTTTTTAATGGGCAAATTGGCATTACCAAATTAAAAAGCATTTTCTCTTAATCACTAAAATAACATTTATCTTTACATGGGCTCCAGACAAACATAAGAATGTTTTCCCAAAAGAGGTACAGCTAGCTCATCTACTCCCTGAGTTGAATTCAATGGGTACAGTATGTGCATTTTTGGGTTCCTGAAAAGCCCATATATAGATCACAATTATTAGAGAAATACTGGATGTTTTACATCCTTCAATAAATCTACTGAAAGGAATTTTAAGCTCAGAATAATGTATAAATGACTCACTTTGCATAGCAGTTATTATTTGTGTAATTTGATTGGTTTCCTAAATCATAGGATCTCTTTTTCTGCTGCTCAGTTGGGTGATATTAGTCCTACAAAGACGCTGCTGATTTGTCTCTATGAACAAGGCTCTAATGGTTAACTCTTTGGAAAGCATTAAATAAGTTTTCCTTTACTCTTGAAATAACCTGTAGGGCTCTGACTGAACTTTGTGAACAGGAGCTTAGCACCCCTCTGCCTTTCCCAGCATCATAACAGGGAAAAATCACATCATAAACACAGTGAGAATGAACTCTCATGAAAGCCTTTCAGTCTGGCCATAAATAGGAATTAAATCCATTTTCCAATACTGGCTCTTAAATTGTGAAAAGGAATGTTACAAAGGGAACACACTGAAGATAAACTTGCTCACTATCAACAAGACAATTACACCAAATCTCCTCTGTAGGTAGTTTATGGTGACAACATCAATATTTTTTCTGAAGAAACTTTATTTCACCTCTTATTGGGATCTCATTAGTAAAGGTTAATATGGCAGTGCAGTTAGGTCCTCATGCTTATCACTTATGTCATGTGATCTACATGTGCCCAGTGTTTTCTGGGCAATATCTTATAATTACTGTAGAGCACCAAGTGACACCAACAGCTCAGGATGGTCCTTGAAGTCTGTGGATTATACATTAGGTTGTTCTTGAGGTTTTTATGGGTTTGGTTTTCAGGTTTTTATGGGTTTTTTCTCACAAATGGTGCCATGAAAAGGGTCTGAATCGAGCAGAGTGATTCCCAGGATTTGAAGACTGCGCTGAAGCCCTGCGTGTCAGGACTCCAGTAGTGGGCAGTGCCAGATCCCCATGAGAGCTGCTACTAGAGCGGGCAGTTCTGTGTGAGGCAGGATGGGGTTCTTTTGTGAGCAGAAAACAGAGGGTGTTTTTCCTCCTACACCTGGAATTAGTGCTTGGCTGAAAATTAGCTGACAGTCCCCACTAAAAAGTGCTAGGTGTGAAAAAAAAAATATGAAAACCTGTATTTCCATTTAAAGTCCAAGAGCCTTCTAAATCAAGCTTTCTCCTTTGTTTAACTTGGTAGGTTTTGAAATTCAAATGTGGAGCTTCTTCAACTTTTTACCGGCTCTATATGCTAAACATATCTCAAGTTCTTCAGCAACTCTTACGCCGGGAATTTATAGACTGCAAACCACCAGCAACATTTAATTTGTAAATTCAGTTGTGGCGTGTTCATAGCTCAAAAAGGCGTACTGTCCCCCCGCCCGGGCTGGCCAGCCGCGCTCTCCCCGCCGGCGGCGGAGCGGAGCCCGGAGCGCGGAGCGGTGGGCGGTAGGTGGCACTCGAGCCCCTGAGCTCTCGCCATCGTCCTCCGGCGCCGCATCCTTGTTAGCAGCAACGCAAAAATACCGTCTGCTCAGGTTTTAAAGGTATCATTTCCAAAACGATCCTTTCCGAGGCTTAGGGCCGTAGAGGCGATAATGGATAGTAATATATTTTAAATGAAGAGCCCAAGAAGCACTTGAACACCGTTTCCTGCTTTTGAGCTCTGAGCTTGTATGGACTCCAGGTTTCGGGGAGTATTCTAAACTTATAGGAATGTTTTCTGATGTAAAGAAGTGCCCTAATTGTCCAGGACTGTCCTGAGGCCGTATAGGCGGGATTTACCCCCGCCCAGAACAGAGACAGCCCCTCTGGATGGGGCAGGGCTGGGTAGCAGGTCTGCCCACATGCACACCGAAGGGCTAAAGCCAGAGCCCTTGTTTCACAGCCACATACAAAACACCAAAAAACTTCCCAGTGGATTAATTTTACGTTTCCTTTTCTACATTGCACATACTGAGAAAAACAATTTGAGATCACCTCAATCTTTTTCCTCCTATTGAAGTGGCAAATATCATTAAACATAAATGTCTAGCATCCTGGAAAAGTTACACAGCAGCACAGATATGTCACACTTGCAGCAGGACTATTAATCAAAGAGGCACTCTCCATGCACACACAGGCCTCTCAGTATATCTCCTAATGGGTCAGCATCACTAAGTCCTCAGATGTCTTATATAGCAATATTCAGCAATACTCCAGTGACAGATCTGACCAAAATTTGGATTCATACTTCATAAAATATTGGCAGTTTCATGAAGTCATTTTCCAAGTAAGATTTTTTAATTGTATTCATCACCACATACATCAAGTAAACCAGAACTAAACTGAGACAGACATTTTCAAATTTCTAGAAACAAAAGATTAGACTAGAAAGTGCATCTCTAGTTACATTTTTACATGACTGAAGCTATGCCACTAACCTATTAGCCCTCCCAATCTCACATGCAGTTCCCAAAGTATTTTGTTCATACAAGATTTTTTCTTATGTTACTTGTTCACACATAAAGGACTTCTAGAGGAAAAAAAAGTAAAGAGAGGTGGTATATTAAAGTCTCATTTTTAGATGGATCATTCAGATTTCTTCATTATGCTGTAAGATCCATAAGTTTAATTTTAACTCTATAGGGAAGTACAATAGCTCTTTTTTCCTTCTTATCTGTCCTGGGACCTCAGGTTGAGTAGAATTTTATGAACACAGAAGTGGCCTAACTAAAGCACTCTACAGCCATTAATTAGCTTGTATCACTCAGCAGAACCATCTAAAGAACACAAGGAAACTTGACTTTTCAGAGTGATTAGAAGTACCTTGAATCTGAACAATGACTTTGTCACAAACTGCAACACGGTGATGCAACCCAGCAAACATGCAGAACAGGGGTGAGATCCATATGCTGATATCCAAAATTATATTTCTTTTGAAGGTATTGGTATAAAGCTTAATCAATTAAAGTTCAGAAATATTAAAGGGCTGATTGAGGACATTCTCCCCGCTCCAGAAATATTTCAGCAAGGGGTCATGAAAGTGAACTTATGTTCTTGTTCTATAGGTAGAACAAAAAATAAGACATTGAAGTGCTGTCCCATGAGTTGTACAGTCAAATACAGTGATAATATGGACAGACTTCATGTCTCATTTTCTGGTACTTCTCTCTCTTTGGTTTGCTGTTCCTCATCTCACATTATCCTTTAAAGGCAGACAAATATTGGTCAAGGATTATGTATAGAAGATCAGAAAAAGTTAATTTACTCATACATAAAGGAAAACTTACATCTCCTGGCCTTTTAAAAGTTTTGGGTTTTTTTTAACTGGAAGGATGATGAGGAACAACAAGGGTAATAGCAAAGTTTGGGAGTAACTCAGTAAGTTTTCGTTTGGTTAGACTACAAGATGATTGGGAGATTTAAATCATTCTTCCCTCAGTCTTAACAGTCTTAACTTCCCTAAGTCTCATCTTAACAAATGAGAAAAAGTAATCTAATTCATAAAATATAATTTTGTTGAATTTATTCCTAATTCATAATGCAACACAGATCTTTTGCATATTTGTCATGTCTTGGTTCTTTCTGGCACAAACCTGAAAGTTGCAAGTCAGGCTGTCCCTGAGGCAACCACTCACTGGCAGTAATAGTTTGGAGCAAGACGACCATTACATAGGTGGTCAGGGTTTTTCAGAAAGTACATAACCTGCTAGGTGGAACAGCTGTTCTACTGGTTCCTACATGAGCTAGTGGATGTGGAACATCTACAATGTTACCAAACAGTTTGCAAAGAGGACATGTCACAGGTACGGGACACATGGAGGCAGATATTAATCATTAAGTTTAGGCAATACATTCCACTGCAGATTTAAGTTTTCCCACCACTAAAACCATGGGAGGAACTTGTTTACCATCCTAATCAGAAATGTCTGGTCCTTCTTGTAATCAGACTTGTCATGCAACTTCCATGCCTTTCCAGGCAACAGTCACATGTTTTAACAACCAAAACTCCAACTTAATATGCCCTTTACTGTGAGAACAAAGTAGAAGAAGAGGTCTCTGGAGAGGCTGCAGAACCAAAGTCCTTCCCTCTCCATCAGGGTCAGACTCAGGACTTCTAAATCAACTCAAGTTCTCAAGACTACTGCACTGGTTGACATTTAGCCAGTTATGCTTTCCTTCAAATGTCAAATTATGCTCTGTTAGAACAGATGGCACCTACTACAGTAGCAACCAGCAGCTTATTTTTAAAGGCTTTTAGCAATCAACTGGACCATTTTTTGGATGCTCAGCCCTTTCCTCTCTCTGTGCACATCTAATATCCACTCGACACGCCTTTCATAATTTTTGCAGCAGCCACCTCCAAAGAAATGCTGAATTTTGTTGAATAAAAAAGTGATAAATACTGACACATTCTGATTTGGGGAATGAAAGGCATGAACAGTGCAATATTGAAAAAACTAGTAGGCAGATTCAAGAAAACACTCTTTACTCACTTTACACACGTTGCACATAATCTTTGCGCCCTCTCCATCTTCCTAAAACTTGCATTGTCATATTTGCTATACAAATCATACTTATTTGTTGTTCTCTTCCCTAAGTTAGATTTCTCTTCAACCCAAGCAGCACCATTCGTGTAAATCAGCACTCCTTAGCAAAAGGTAAGGAAATGAGTGCTTGATCTACACTCTTACATAACATTTAATTTATTTGAATTCATTGAGCAATACTTGATCTCTCTAATTTAATAATTATGTAGTGAAACGAATTCTTATATGCAGTAAATATAGATGCCTGACTTTAGAAAAGTTTTAAGTGTATGAAAGAGGATGTGTTTATTATTTTATTCCAAACTTTATAATTTTATATATTTGGAGGAGGGTCTTACCAAAATCTTTGATTCCCACCTGGGAATACCTTCAGGTATAACTTCAGAAATTCTTTGATTTCCTTGAATACTACTCCAGTTCACAAAGTATTCATTTCCTACTGCTGATGTATGGTCAGAGATCCCAGCATCAATCACATCTGAATTTGCACTACAAACACTTGTAGATGCATTAAGAGTACATAAGACTGCAGTAACAGGCTTGCTGTGTTATCAGAGCCCTTTCTCTGCAATGATCTTTGCACTCAGTATTGGATAAGGAGAAATTGAAGTCCCAGTTGCCTGCAGTTGGTGTATGAATTGTTGGCATGCAGCCCCCCATGGATCTCTGACAGGGCTTGGATGGTCAGCCTATAGACCCAACTCTCTCAAATCCACTTCCAGTCTCCAGCAGAGAGCAAAAGCAGTCACAACTGAAAGTACAGGACAAACATACACAGTATTTCTAACAAAGCTCTTGCAGCCTCCAGCATTTTTTCAGGAGATGTCTTGAGCTTGTTAGGGTTTCCGCATCTAGCTGTCCTTGACCTGGCATTTCATCCAATTATTTGTCCATTCTCCCCCAGACCCTCTGCACAGCTTTGACAAGGTACATTATTCCCTTCTGAAAAAGATGCCTTCCCCTGCTCTGAATCAGTTTATACAAGCTTCATTCAATGGTCCTTAACTCTTGTGCTGAAAGAGGCAATGACATATCCATCCCTCTCCACCCATTCACAGTTTTTTTTAACCTGTCATCATGCCCCTTGGCTGGCTTTTCCCCAGACAAGAGAGTCCCAGCCTATTCAGCCCTTTGCATGTACACTCCTATCCCACTTCTGAATCTTCCCACCTTAATGCATCCTCATCGAGATTAGCAAGTCAGACCTACTTGTGGCACTCAAGGTAAAGGTGAGCCACAGATTTATATGGCTGCATAAGGACATTATCTGTTTTGTTCTCTGGTCCTTTCTTCATAATTCCTAAAATTTGATTTGCTTTTTAGCCTGCTGTCAAGCACAGGCTGATGTTTTCATGGAACTATCCATCATAGCCCAAGGTCTCACTCCTGAGTGGCAACAGACAGCTTGGAGCCAATCATTTTATATGTGAAGCTAGGATTGTTTTTCCCCACATGCATCACTTCACATTTATCTACACTGAATTTCATCTGCTATTTTATTGCCCAGTCACAGAGTCTCTTCAGATCCTTGTGTAATTCTTCACACTCTGCCTTCATCCTCACTACCTTGAATAATTGTTTATCAACAGCAAACTTAGTCACCTCACTGCTCTCCTCCCTTTTCAAGCCCATTTATATACGTTCTCATAAACGGTGCAGAACCCTTGGAGCACCACTGCCGAACACCATCCGCTGCAGCTACCAAGTACTCACTCCCCTCTCTATTCTAAGGAATTATCTCCTACCTTTTAAGGAATTATCTCTCTGTGCAAGGACTTCCCCTGTCCCTTAGACTTCTTAATTTCCCTAATTTTTGTGAGAAGGAGTGTCAAAAATCTAGCAGAATTTCAGGCAGAAGATAATTCAAACACCCCTTCCCTTCAGCTTATTGCCTCCTTCAAATAAACTTTTTCCTCCATGAATATCAATCTATAGAACAAGTACTTCTAAACAGGGTTTTTTTCCAAAGCAGCTTAATTTTAAGATGTTAGGGACAATGCCAACAAGATGAAAGAGGAAAGAAAAGAGGCAGAAAACCCAGTTTCCCCTTCAGCTCCATGACTGAAACTTCTTTCAAGTCTGATCCAGCAGCCTGACTGCTGCAATCCTCCATTTCTTAAACCACAACAAGCAGTCTGGTGAATGGTGGACTTAATCCAGACTGGTTTCAAATTACTTATTTCTCACCCATTTGGGTGCCTGATAGGGTTCAGAGTTCTGCTGGGTTCATCTCTCCTATATCCAGTGACCCACTGCAAACCCACCAGAAGTGAATCCAATCAAGCAACCTAGCAGGCAAAGAGCTGTTTTTCCGAGCAGCACCATTTCTCACCAGCTGAAGTGAATATAAGAGGACAGAGGTAATGGTGGCATGAGATAAATTAAATAAATATCTTAGTAACACTTAATGTTAGCTAGATATTTCCAATATACACTGGACTCATTCAAAAGGCCTCTATGAAGCATCAATTATTTTTACTTGCATAACCCTATTTGGCCATAAAACCCCAGCACTGATAATGTATAGAGTGTAAATGTTTAAGGGCTTTTATGGCTTAGGCTTTGGAGCTCCAGTAGCTTGGCAAGTCTCTTCTCCCTGGTGCAATGAGCCAATCTCACTTTGGCACAGCAAAGCGGGGTTCAACCTGACTAAACGAAGCCATAACCTGTTACTAAAGGCACCTGTTTGCAATTATTTCCAAGTGCAGTGGCTACAATAATTTCTCCACACTCTTTTGGAAATCTTACTTAAATAAACAATGTTTTCCTTGTTTATAAAGGAAGATTATTTTGATCCAGCCACAACACAAACACAACCATCAATTTTCCATCAGAGAGAGCACTGGCAGGGAGAAATAATGCAGGACCACCCAGCATGGGCAGTTGTAGATCTATAGGGATGGCTCCAATTATGTGCTCCAAAAGTGGTATTTTTGAGCACTTACAATTTTCTGATTTGAGCCATTTCTACAGGAGTGAAACTAAACAGGGGATGCCTTCTCTTGCCTCTGCACACACATCCCTGTCCCATGGCTGCAGGAGCACCCTCTAACCTGGTTTAGATCTGCCTCTGCACAGCCACTTTCTGCTGAGAGTCTCAGGGCACTGTACAGCAGCCCAAAAGGAGGTAGCGCAGAAACACCTGTGATGGGTTTTGAAGTCATGTGATCGCAAGAGGTGAAACAGCAGTTTTAGAGAGTGAAAACTAATTTTGTATATACTTCATATTTGAATCATTCAAACTTCATTATTAATTTAAAGAGAATGAAAAATTCATTTCACGTACTCCAATCAGTTTACCCAGTTTTGACACTCAAGCATATAATAACTTAAAGATGTAAAATACACTAAGGGCAATTTAGGACTTGACAGCTATATTCAGTGATCATGGAAGAAAGCTAAGACTCCAATTCTTTATATATAAAAGCAGTTTAAAGTTGGCTGCTGCTTGAGCAGCAAGAGGAGCACATACCTCCTCCTTTATCACAAGAAAATACCTCAGTACCAACCCTAAAACAGATTTTTAAAAGTGCCTAAGCTAGGTGCTTAAACTTGTTGTTCTAATTCACTCTGTATGCTCCCAAAACAAACCCGGACTCACTTTTGAGAATCTGGACACTGCTATTTAAAAGCCTCAGTAAGACCTCAAAGTCTAATTTCAAGCACTCAGATTTGCAACTTGCAGCCTTATTTACTAAAGAAGGAAAATAAAGGAAGTGAAGACAATGCTGGGGAAAGTATTAAGCTGCTTGCTCGTAAATCTCACAGTATGATACTGTTCACGCAGTGAAGGAACACAGTTCTTGCATTCAAACAAGCACTTAAAACTACAACACTTGAAGGCAACTGGGAAGATGAACTTACTAACCTGGTATTTACTGGGACCTTTTTTGAAAGAGCAGATTGAACCACAGATAATAACTAAGCCCATTCTTTCATATATGTGAATAATATCAATTGACAAACTTTATTCCAAATCTCATTGGGACACTTTTCTGGATTAAGAAGGGGTTTATATTTTTTGAAGGCATTAAAAAAGCTTCATAAATGAAAATTGGAAAGAAAAAGCATATTCTAAAATTAGGCCATTGAAAAATTAGCCTTTATCTTTTAGAGTGAAAAGTATAGTTCAAGAACATGTATAAAGCAATATCTCTGAGTTTATTTTTTTGCATCTGATGTGCAGCAATGATGCATGCTGATGTCACTAAGTACAGCTATCTGTGGGGGAATGTTCCCCCCCTTGAGTTATGAAATAGGGGAATGAACATTTTGAAATTAAAATGTACTTGTATCATAGAATTGTAAAAATATTCGCAAGCCTTATGGACAAAACAGAACACTATCTGAAATCTAGATCTTAAAATTTAGAGCCATATATCCAGGGGACTAAAAAGCTATACAAGAAGACAATATTTATTAGAGAACCATCAACACAACACAGTACTTAGCACTGAAATAAAATTAATTTACAATACTTCTAGATTGGTAGTTGCCTATAACAACACAACTCCTTTAAAATTGAAATAGTATTCACACAAAGAAATCTTAGTTAATTTTCACCCCTCCCATTTATTTTTTTTTGTGGCAGGAGAATGAGCTGAGACATTTGTGTCCTTTTGGAATGATATCTTCAGGGTTTCCAGGGAAAGGAAACTACAGATATAACAACCTAACATCAGCCCAGCACATCTTTTTTACCCCTCCCTAAGCAGCCATATCCCTCTGCTCCAGAACACACACCAGCAGTGATTACCAATGTATCTTCAGTTTAGCAGACAAAGAGGAAATCAAAAGTGAGGAGGAATAGCAGATTTTCACTCATTCTAATGCCAGACAAAAACTGAACAGTCAGAGTGTTAACAAACTAACTGAAGAGTTAACAAACAAATCCTCATATGGACAAATACATTACTGTTAGTAACCTAAGGTGCACCAACTGAAATCAGTACTCATGTTTTCCAACTTAGCTATTTATTCTTAAGGCATTTTTGTGTGCCAATAACTGTGCAAGAAGCAAACACAAGGTTGGATGGTTTAATTCATCACATTATCACCAGCTTTGTCTGCTTATCCCATTTCTGCCTTACATTGAGGACCAATCCCTGCCTCTGCTGCCAAAATGGCTTTTGGCACTGAAGCCTGGTGGAGTAACATTTGCAGATAGTCCTGCCTGAGTCATCTTAGAGAAGAACATTATGTCTCCCTGACACTCAAGCTCTGAATTATCAGGGTTACCAAAATATTGTGTTTGAGAGAACTGCACTTCCACCTTTCAAAGAGTTTGAGTCGTCCCTAGCTGAGCAGTGATTTTTAGAGAGCTATAAGCATGACCTGTGCTTGATGCACCAATAAAAGCAGTGATTTGCCTCTTGAGGTCTGTCTTGACTCCTTCCCTCCAGGACCATAACAGTTTTCAAACAGCTGACTTGCAGTGAAGTCTCAAAAGTTAGTCAAACAAGAGTCTCTAGAGTACAAAAGATAATTTTTCTAAGATTTCCTCTGTGGAACTCAGTGCTGCAAGAGCCAAGTGAAAAGCTCAGCTTAACTCTCTGGCAATAAAAGAATAAGCTGTTCTTACTGATTTGACTTTGATGCAGTAAGGTTTCCCACACAGACACTTCATCCAAACACATGCAAACCCAAAGAAATGAAACCATTTCCTGTACAGTCTTGGAAGAAGAGAAGAAAAAATATTAAGTACACCCACATAAACTGATTTTTAACAGAGGGGAAAGCTAAAGCCAGAGAAATGCATATCAAGTTAGGCCAACTTGGTTTAGCAGTGCAGCTATCAACAGTGAGATTATAATGGAGATGAGCTGGTTCCACCAAGTCAGAACCCTGGTGTCTCATGAGAAAAGCTCTTCATGGCCAGTGCTGTGGCCATAGAAAATAATAGGTGGGTATGAGCAGGTGTTACTTAAAACATCACAAACAGTTCTGGTCAATAGTCAGGATCCTGCACATCCAAAGAAGCAAAGTTTGTTCATTTGCCTTACTGTCCATTGTGGCAGTTCATAAATTCTGTTGTTCATGTGGGCAGCCATCTCATCTGACACCAAATTATTGTCTGCTCCCTGACAAGTCAGGATAAACAAAATAAGAGCTAAAACCAGGAAAAAAAAAGGTTTTTTTAAATTCCCTTCTGAATCATATTGCTCACATTTTCTAAAGCTTCTGTGTACCAAGAATGGTGCAGAGACTCCATGCAGAGTATCAAAAAGCAAAAATTATCATTTTTAGATGCACAAGAGAAAAAAAATAGGTATCTTCACTCAGATTTAGTCATAGGAGGACACAATATCTGCAAGACCAGCATTCAGTGTAGACTGACCCTTCACAAACAAAAGTGCCTTCGTGCAAGATCTCAAAGCTATTATTTTCATACACCATAGAGCTATTAGAGGAGGATCAACATAAGGTCAACTAATAGATAAAACTGCAATTTTAGATCAATTTATAAATCCTTCTTTTAAATGGGTACAATGTATTTCAAGAATCTGAAACTTCCAAAATTGAGTAAGTACACATAACCTGGATCAAAGTCTGCATCTTGAAGCTAGGTTTGGTTTTCACTAAATCAGACACACCCGTACTGTTGGCCTCCTGGAAAGTGGAAGGTGTTTTGGCTTTCTCTATTCAATACTGACAAATTGAGAAAACAGCCAACACAAAAATCCACAGAGAGCTCCATAAGTTATATACCACTGACAAAAAGATTACGTTTTTCAACTTCCTGGTTATCTACAGAACTTTATATTATAGCAACTGTATCACTCTGATGTCCAGCCCAGGCTGATCAAAGTCCTCAGTTGTTTTTTTTTTAATGGGTTATGTTTAGAAAGGTTATGCAGTTAATACCAACAGGCTTTTCCTCTTTCAGCATGTGCTCCTTGGGGGGATCAGAGGCTGCAAGGGCCATCTAAGAACTAAGGAACATTCATTCATAAGGGAACATTTAATCCTCACTGTGGAGACAGACACTTGCTCTGCAAATTAGAGCTAAAGAAAAAGATCACAGGTTAAGATCCAATTTGCAGAATCCTAAATGCTGTACTCCTTGAATTCAATGTATTTTTACATTTAAAAACTTCCTTTTTTTAGAAAACAGAACACGTCAAAAGAGAAGTAGAACTGTTACAGCAGAACTGACCTTGGCTGTAAGTAGTGGTTTTATTCATACTTCATCATGAGACATAAAAGGAAAAAAACACTTTTTTTGCCAAATATGTATCTGCAAATTTTTCCTGGCAGTATTTATTTCCAAAAGAAAAGCAGGGGAAGCTTACTTTTTTTCATACTTGAAATATATGTTTGACTACTGAACATTTTACCTTTCCTTATTATTTTGTAATGCTATGTTCTCAAACACCTAGAGTGTCATAGATCTATCTAGATTGGACACTTCTGAAGCTGTATGAGTTTTTTTCTCCATATAGGACAGGTTCATCTTCATAGATAGCAATTTAAAGCCAAATTTAGTAGCAGCATAATTGTTATAGGTGAACAAAATAAATAAAAGTCCACAAATAGTTCACTACTTTGGCCTATCTAGTGGTATCGAACCAGAAATTTTGAGTAAAAAAATCTGGTTCTGAAGACCTGTTTGTAGAATTTACCCAAGCACTTTGGAGAAGGCAAGTACAAAATAAATCCATAGCAAGAGCATCCCTGAGAAAACCCTGTCTCATTTTGTACCATTACTTCAAGTTGTCACTGCCATTCACCTCTGGCTGAAATCTTGTTTCCTTTTTTTTTTCTACCTTTAAGTTCATGATTTTAAAATCCAGTTATCTAAGAGGTTTTCTTTAAAGGAATTCCCAGTCTTAGCCAAATGTTTTTCTTTGAAGTTAACGGTAGTATCACACAACATACAAAGCTTCTCTTATAGACAAAAATCCTCTGATGGGCACTGAATGATTATAGGAATAGGCCAGGAGGTCTTCATGCAGCCTCAGTCCCTGTGCAAGCAACCTTTTTTCTACTGAAGGAAAAGGAGCAGAGAAAGGAAACAGAAGCAAATACTTTACAAATACCTCGTACTGGTTTTACCACTTGTGCTAGAAATTAGCTCTTGTTTCTGAACTATATGTTTTGAAATTCATTTGGATTAGAGCTTTCACATTTTCAGTTTTAGAGGGGTAATTTTAAATACAATTAAAATTGGGGTCAGAAAGAAACCCATGATCAAAGCAGAGAGGAGGGGGGCACTCAGGATTCCATGACAATTGTACACATTGTCTTCTTCCTACTCAGGTAACTCCTGAACTTCTACTCAGCACCACCCCACAAAGACTTAAATTAAACAGAAGTCTAATGCTGTTACTACTGTATCTTATTTTTATAGTTGTGTTTGGTTGTGGTAGAATTCTCTTCTCAACACACTGTTTTTCCCCTCTGTTGATTTTGCTAGGTGATATTTTCTCTACACATTTATATCATTTAATCTCTGCTTTTTTTATGGGGTAAATACCTTTGGGAATGAAACACAAGAGAGACTTGGATACATCAAAGATGGCTACAAAAACCTTCTGGTGCCAAAGTCTTGAATTGGCCCAGTTATCCTGCTAGTTGCTATTATGTAGTTCCCAGTTTTCTGAATTTTTTGCAGATGAAGTACATGAAGGTTGTTGTCTTTAGGGTGACACGTAGTTATTCACTCAAGGACTCATTTACTCCAGTGGCTCTAAACCAAAGCAGCAACAGCTAACAGCGATGTGAAAGAACAAACAGAGAAGAGCCATAAATACCTACTTCTGGCAAATTCATAAATAAATCTGGACTGAAGTACTTCCAGGCATACATATTGTGTGGCTTTAGGAGGAGGAATAAAAAAGGGCTACAGTGGAAAGGAGACTAGGAGGAACCTACAGAAACACACAGCAAAAACCCCAAAATTACAGAATGAAGCACTCAGCAGGAACAGGTGCAAAGAGATAGAATGGCAGGAAAAGTTACAATGCCCTAGAGTACATGGGCTGAAAAGAGGTTACGATAAACCTAGGAAAATAATTTTTCAAACTACAGACAAAGCATTTCAGAGGAGAAACCCACAGACACAAAAAAGCAACAGCAGTTTCTTTTTAGGGAAAATAGCAGCTCAAGACCAGCTTTGGCTTCTAGATACTAACAGGTGTGAGTAGGCAGAGCACACACAAAATTATCAGCTTCTGTTTTGTCTCTTCCATTTGTAAAAATTCAGTTTAGAAGATTTGGCCTTCCTGTCATATCTACCCATGATAGGAAAGTTTTAGCTGAGTAAGACAAATTATAATAATATATATGCCAGTTTTAGTCATGATAATTTATGTGCCAGTGAGTTAAATTATGACAATATAAATATGGTTGCATTTCTGCAACAGAATGTCTCGTCCTAGTGCAGATTGAGACTACAGTGTGTATCTGAGCAAGACTTCTCATCTCCTTTTAGTAAGATTGAAAGTTAATTTCAGAAGGTGAACACTTGCAAAAATGGTTTCCTTTTGCTCAGCTTTTAGTGTCATCTGTCCCTCACAGTTCCTCCACAACCTGTACTGGCAGCATCTCCAAGCGCTTTTCCTCTCCAAGAGGTTGAAACTGCCATGCAACTCCTGCAGAAGCACAGCAAATTAGTATTTCATTATTGTTTTGTCAATGCTGAAGTTTTACACAATTTGAGCATAGGACAGAGCCAGTTTCTTCCTGTAGGCTCCCAGGCTAATTGACACTTCCACAGGCTGCACAATATTCTCCCCTGCACACCCACCTCAGTCAGACCCAACCCCAGTGACAACTTCATCAGCAATGCAGGAGCCTGATCAAACACTTTGCTCAGAGCTGCTGCACACACAGCTGTAATAAACTGTGCTTTGAACACTCAGGCCTAGCTATAAGCTGGTTCTAATTTACATAGGCATATTTGGAAGACTTTTGTTTCATCAGAAGCAATTCTGCAATGACACATAGGAAAGCAGACCCCGTCAAGATGCTGAACTTGGCTGTCATTAACAATTCCACACCATCCATACTTACTTTGAATCCTGTGTTTGTCACTGTAGATGAGCCCAGAACAGACCAACGATGCATTTATTACGAAAATTTGCGGGATTCCTTAAAAACTGTCACTGTGGCACATTGGCTTATAAGGTAGTGGCTTTTATTTTAAAATAAAACACTCCAAGCTCTTATTGACTATTAGCAGTGCATTAGAAGGCAGAATTCATCCCCTGGGCTTTGTTCAGGCCTCTCTGTAACATATACTAGTGTACTACTGCACATATGTAAAAAAAGATGATAGTGGCAATAAAAAGGTGCAACAGCTAACAGTAAACTAAAGAAATGTGCTCTGCAGGAATCTTAAAAGACTTCTCCGGTTCAAGGTACTACATAGACTACTTGCCAGCTACATACTTTGAGTTCAATGGATGAGCAATAGGAAGGACTGGATAACAGTTTAACTGCAACATGTTCTTAGCTCCTCAATTTAGCATTTTTGCCCAAATTGAGAAAAAAGGATATGCTGGTAGAAATTAAGTATAACAAAAATATAACAAATTCAGACCACTTTTTCCAGCACACTATAATCTTGCTCTTTTGATCATATTGCTTCTGTAAATATCACTAATTCTTCCAGCTTAAAATAATGGCTTTACCAATGATTTATACTGTTTTTATTTCCTTTGCTTTCGCTTGGTGCTCCAATTTCATCTCACTTACAAGGCACATGTGTAAAAATCATAACAAATTCTTGGCCTTTGAAGAACAGCTATGCTAATATTGTCATTTTAGTTTGCTGAACTTAAAACCTAGCATCTTTCTACTAAGTTCATCTACTATTGCACAGAAGCATTTGAATTCTTTTAGTTCCTTTCAGTGGATTTAAGGCAGTTACAGATTTTTTATGGTCTCCCTCAGAGCTGCTGTTTCCCAAGCTGATGCTGATAAAACGTTCAGAGAACTTCCAGGCTGGACTATCAAAACATAAAAAAATGGCCATGCTTAACACTTTCTGCTGTATTCCCTCAAAGGCTGTGTACTGCCTTTTCCTTCATCCAAACACCTCTGCCACAGCCATTTAATCCAGTATGCCTTCAAGAGGCTGACACCTGTAATGATGCCAGCTTATTCAAGGTTTCCTGTGAGGACTCCATCCATTCCTTCAGCAGACTCCCAAAAGTGAGCAATCCCGGCACAGGAGTTGCCAGAGCCACCTATCCAAAATACATTGCCTTGCCTGCTCTCAGTCTCACCACCACTGGCAGTGAATTAACGGGATCACCTGGTTTTTACTGAAGGATCAACCCACACTACTGAAGGATTCCACAGCCAAGAGGAGCAGTCCTCAAGCGTGGCGCACAAGTCCATTGCTGGACTCGGTTAGACCTTGGCAGCCTGGTGCTGTAACTTCTTTAGTCTGTGCTTGTTATCCCTCCCTAGAGAAACACCAACCTTCACTGGAGTCAGGGGCAAGTAGCAGTCATTTGTATGAGTACAAATGCTCCCAGCTGCTCCCCACTGCACAAAGTGAAAAATATGTCTCACCATACAAAGCCACATGAACAACCATGATATTTTAGTAAACACTGTCCCCTAGAATGCACATCAGACACATCCTGAGCTGCTTGGGACACTCTTATATCCTTTTTCTGGGTTTCTCTCATTTATTTTTCTTTATTTCCTTCTTCTGTGGCTCTTCCATTTCCAAAATCGTTTGTGTGTTTAAATGAATTGCTACTATTCCATCAACTTTAGTCACTACCTCTCAACAGCTGCACTTCTATTACTTTTCATTGTGACTCAAGCAATATAGTTATAGCAACTACATTTGTAAATCCTCTGAGCTGTCACTTCAAACAGCTGCAACCTGCGGATTGCTCCTTTCCTCCCTGCCTTCTCCAGCCCTTTTACCTTCCAGAAGTTTGTTTGAGATGTCATTTGTTTTGGTGGAAGAAATTCTACTTTTAAATGTAGAGACGGTCCCCCACACTTTTGAGCCTGACTGAATTTTAAAAAGGGGATTTAAACAAAAATTAAATTAGCATATGCCAGTTCTCCCTCCATGTACTCACATCACTTTTCTACCATCATTTATCTACCTCAAAGCTGATAAATACACTGTATGTATTAGCATTTTTGCTCAGAGATGCCCCAGCAAATTCTTTGCAAGTCCCATGGCAGATCCATGAGGCAGTTATGATTTACCATTATTGAAGTTGGGTTTTGTCTAGCTGTAACTGCTACTGGCTGCCCATGGAGAACACATACCCTTCCTGACCCTTATTCCAAGGCAGGATTAGGCCAGTCCTATAAGGTCAAAGCCCAGAATGCCCAGGAATTTTTTGTCCCAGTTTCAAAGCCAAAGAAGAAGGAGGCATTCAAGTAGTTCAAGGCATGGTTCTTCAGGGCAGCTGAATATGACTGGTATGGAAATTGGGATGAAGACTGCAGAGAGGAAAGGAATCCCCTCTATAGGATACAGACTCAGGTTGCCCTTGATACACTAATGGAAAGCATTGGTATGCCCTGGCTTTGAGACACAATTATATTTTAAAACCATGATTTTGTGGAATAGCCTCACTATGGCCTTGCACAGGTCCAGCTCTGACCAAAGCAGAAGAAATTTCTCTTTTACTTGAGTGCACATTAAATATGGTCTAGCAGAATTCACAGTAAGCATATAAAAGAATTTCCAAGAACAGCAAAACAGTATTTGTAGGCTTAATTGCAACTGATTTTTATCCATTTCAACATCCAGCTTTTTTCCATGTAACTCCAACAGTAGTGGTAAAGATTGATTTTAGAGAGACTAGCGCATGTAATGGGCCTCTGGTCAGACCCATAATGATTGCTCATGGGTTCCAATCTAGATTTATAACAACTTTGACACCCCAACACAACTGTATGACATAAGAGTATTGTAATTAAATATTCTGAGTGATCAGCCAGAAATCTGTTGTGGGTAATAACAAAAATTTAGGTCTGAAATACAGCAGGTTGCCAATACAGAACAGAAATTGTTTTCACAGTATTCCCTGAAATGGCATCGACCATAAACCCTGAAAACATTTGTCTTTCAGAGTATTTGGCTTCTTATTTTCCTTATTATTTGCATGCATTGAAGCCCCTGAGGGGCTCCAAACTAACATGTCTTCCTCCTCCATCTCATAACTTCCACCTATCACCAAGTGTTTCACAGTCTCTGTACGAGCTTTTTCATCTCCTAAGCATTTCTCTTCTACTAGATTTGTTTTGCAGCTTCTTTATTAGGAATGAATAGCATTTCTTAAAATTTTCTCCTCCATGGTAATTTACCTACCAGGTTATGAAAAAATTTGAAATATTTTTGCTAGCATGCAGAGGGCAATTTAAAGTCAAAAAGAGATCCTATTTGTTTCAATAAAATGATAACTCATCTCTCTTTAATTCACTATAGGGTTTTTTGTTTCTTTTTAGGGTTTGGGGTTGGTTTTTTGGATACATCTTTCACTGGAAAGTACAACATGAATATAAAACACTAAAGTTGTTATAGTAGGGGTAAGTAACTATGTAGCAGGGGGAAGTTATTTTAAAGAATGGATCATGTTGAAGAGTTTCAGTGGAATTTTATCCCTCTTGTATGGCAATAGTAAATCAGTTGAAAGTAAGGACTAAAATCATTAATATTAAACATTTGGCATTGTCCACAAATACTATAACTAACCAAATTAATAATTCTTTTTCAATAAGTAGTTCTTATCCTCCAGACTATATAAGAACCCTAAAAATAAGAATTATTTGTATCAGGACTTCTCATTTCACTGAGGATTATTTTTGTGAGTATGAGGGGTGTTATTGAATGTACTACACAGGAGCACTGCCCAACAGTTCAAAGACAGTTCACAGAACATGTACTGCTTCCACTAAACATGGGTTTTCTGCAATATACAGAACTTTAAACAAATTCTAGACAGGTCATCCCTTTTTGCTATGCTCAGCAGAAGGCTCAACACAGCCATCCTCTAAATCATAACTACAAAGCACTTCTAGTGATAGTCACTGAGATCCCTTTCTAGGGAAGTAGCCTCTGGCTTTAACTTAAAAAAGCTTACAAAACTCTGATTTATTGTGACCATTTGTTTCCAAGAGCTTTATTGCCTAACCATAGATCAACTTGTCTTGCTTCAGTCATTAACAACAGTACATTATTAGACCAATTATAACATTCTAAAAGTTTAATTTGTAAACTATTACAAATAATTATTGTTTCACAAAATGAGGTTTCCATCCTATTACTAACATATATTAGCAATGCCAGTTCTGGTCTAATTGTGGCTTTGATTTAAGATGCTTTAGTCAATTTTATTGATAAGCATTGCCATCTACAATATATTACAGATGACCTGGAAGTTTACAGACACGAAGCTAAAGATACAGCTGTAAGGATATTTTTGTTCTTCCCTACACCTTGATTAGTTTCAGGAACCAGACAAACAATGCCAAGGACAATCCTGGGAGGGAAATTATTGCCTGGTGATGCAACTTGTCATTTATTTTAATCTTGTAGGAAAGTTTCATCCTGCCAGCAAAAGAAGGTGTAAGTATTTGCTGCTGTATTTACAGACCTTTCCAGAAATCCAGTAGAATTAGGGTGGTTCACTATAGTGTCAGCATACTTAATTGTCTGCATTTTTTTCTTGCATTCAAATCAAGTGACTGCAGAAATCTTAGTAAATTTTCAATTTTTCTTCCTTGATTATTTAATGGAGTTGTGTGGGTTATGGTTAGAGACCCATGGAAACATTTGTGCCTGTCAAACAAGATCTTTTATTATGGTGGGGTTTTACACTAAGACTTCCCAAGGGAGGCTCTACTCTGCTAGAGGCTATGAAGGTCTATCAAGTTTGATTGGCTTAATCTCTGATTAGACTTCCAAAGAATGCAGTCAGGCTGTCTTTGTGTTTTGTCTTACACATCAGTAAGACAAGATCCAGAGAAGCTACAAGAAGCGCTCAAGAAAACAAATAACGTCCCCTGTCGCATTCCTGGGAGAGACCTGTCAGCTCCATTAGTGGAGGAAGATGTAGGTCAGGCAATATGCAAGATGCTTAGTGCCTTCATTTTCTGTATTATAAAGAGATTCATTTTAGCTGACACACAGGCTTACAAGCAAATTTCAGGATAAATGGCATAAACCCTGCTATTAACTGCATTGGGGACACTTTAAATATCTCTACCAATACAAACATCATAGCCCTTTCAGTTTGCACCTTCCAGCATTAGAAGAAAAGCAGTAATGCAAGATGGGTTAAGTGATAGAGGCAGGGACATGCTGAATGTTACCAAGGCTTCTTTAATGGAAGCAGTGTGATCACAAGGAGCTAGTGTTTGAAGGTGAGAGGATGGAAATAGTTTTGCCTGATTTCCAATAATTATGGTGTCATCTTGAAGTATTATACTTGTATCCCAGGTAAAAGATATGGAAGTAGAAGGAACACGATGTAACAAACTATGCAGGGAAAAAATACCTGATAGAGGGAGGAAAAAGAGCTGACTGAAATCCAAAGCATCAAAAAAATAAAAGTACTAGGAAGTACTCCAGAGAAAATGATGCTTGTATGTAGAAGGCAGCCATTTCACGTACTTAAATTTGCAGGAGTAGATAAAGTGGTAGTTCCTCAAGAGCTGCACAAGTCATTCAGCTAGCAGGAGACATTAGTATTGTTGGTCCATCATGTGAAGAGCACATGCAGGCAGAAAGGAGGAGTCTGTGGCATGGAAACACTGATTTGGTGACTGGGATCACTTGGCCAGGCTTAATCCAGCACTCCCTGCAGGCCATTCAACTCTACCCAGCCCTGAGTGGGTTTGCAAGGTCATTGCACTACCTTGAAAGTATTAATACATTAAGGGTATATCTAGACACGTGAAAATATTTTTGGATAAATTATCATAACAATGTCAAACCTCTTATACAAGCAGTGGGTGTCAACAGTATTCAAAAAGCACCTGGAGCACACCACAACTTGAAGAGGGACAAACACTGGGGGCTACACATAAATGTGGTGGCTTGAACTCAAACCCATGGTGAAATTAGGAAAGAATTGGCTTGATCACATCCTTTTCTCCCTCTGAAGTTGATCATTGCTTTCTAGGATCTTGTGAAGGCAGCTGTCATGCAAGGCTGTAATTCTTATCTCCTTCTCCCACTGCTAGAGAGTCCAACTCAATTATTTTTCCCCTTTCTGTTTAAAGAATGCCAATAACTAAGGTTTAATCAAGGGCTACAGCCAAAAATGTGCTAATACTGGAGTGGGGGCATTTTTAAAATCAGCAGTTTATTACTCTAAATATTGCATATCTGTGAGGAGCTTTCCTCTCATTTTACAACACTAGAATTGCTAGTGTGCACAGGAGCTTTCTTACCAAGGAGGGTCTCACAAAAATAGAAGTTTTCACTGTGTTTTGCTTATTAAGCAGCCTTATTGTTTTAAGAAGTAGTCAATTAATCATTGAAAATGTTGCCCTGACTATAATTAATAACTACAGACAAAAGACCACGGGAAAAAGACGAGGTAAATCAAGAAGAGCAAACATCTCCAAGAATAGATTTTTGCTCTCTTTATTGCTCCAGGAGCTCACAGATTGTTCTAACAGAACCTATGGCTGAACTACTGAAAGTAAAAACATGGGGAAAAAGACAAATGGCTGTAAAACTACAACCACTTTTGAACCTTTATATGCAGGAATAGAGAACAACCAATCAGACAAAACAGATTAAATAGTAATACAATGTGGATAAAAATGGATATTGAGAATATGAAACAAAGTTCTTCCATCTTTCATACAGAAGCATTGAAATCACACAATGGTATAACTATACAAAGATGTGCAAATCTGAAATTTTCCTTGAATGTACAAGTTTCCTAATCACTTTCCATAAGTAGGTAATTGGCAGCTCTAAGTAAGCAGGGATGGACAGAAGGACATAAGAAATAAACACTTGAAGCAGTTCTTAGACGCCACCAAATGCCTCCACTACTAGCTCAAAAGCCTGGGTCTCCATCTAAGGGCTAGAATGTAGGATAATACAAGATATTATCCACACAGTTTCTGCAGAAGTTTGTTGTTCCACTTTAGACACGGAGGTATGTACTCCTTTAATTCTACCTATACCAAAATAAGATCTAGCATAAATAAAATTAATCCAAAACATAAATATCAGTAGCCAACATCATTAAGCTAGCAAAGACTTGTAATACAGAGTTTGCAAATGGAATTTTATATAAGTGGAGATGACAAGCATAACTGGGGAGAACTTGTTCTACAAGTCATCAAGGGCTATTTCCACCACTTGCAATTAAATAAAAGGCAGGCTAAATTCAATACTTTTTTTTTGTAAAACACTCCCACTGGCTTTAAATAGACACTCACATATGAAATGACTGACAAATACTTATAGTTCCCATTTTATGTACAAGAACATGTACAACATGATATAATATGTTCATTTCTAGTTGTGTGTGTACTAAGTAAATACAAGGACTAGGAATGTGTGCATTATTCTTTTCAATTTTTTTCTTAAAAGCTGTATATTTAACTCCTATTTCCATCCTTTCCAATTTCCATTCTCTCCTTTGCAACACATTTCATATTTTAAATTATGAATATGCAACATAGGATATCATTTGGATGTCAAAGAAGAAATTAGCTGAAGACTACTACCATTCAGAAGCTACTTTGAGACATATTGAAAACTTTTTTAACCTTTAAAAAATGCTACAGTGTATTAAGAACATAAGAATTGCTTCTATTACTGCCTGGAATGCTGAATTTTTTATTTATACTTAAGATTATTGCTTTTACAAAGTACTAAATTCAGCAAGTACCTGTCTCAAATTATGACAGCGATTTCTATGTAAGGAGCCATGCTGCTGAACTCAAGGAGTGCAGAATAAAATACTTGGAAGGAAACAAAAGCCCTTGGAAGCTGCACAACAGGTACAATAGAGTCATCATCAAAGCCTACCAACTGAGCACAGTTTATATTCCAGACTAACCCTGGAGGCAGCCAGGCTTCTGCTCACTCCATTTATGGCACCTCCAGCAGCTGGATGCAGTCCTTCTCCCTCCACTCTGAGTCCCTGACCATGGTGACAATACAGGGGACCCCATGCAAAACCTCTAACTGGGACTCCAAAAGGTAAAGGTAACCTTTACCTTTTAAACTTGACAGTGTTATTGCTAAGTGGCATATTAAAAGCTCAAGCTATTCTAGAGGAAGGAATTCACCTTTCTAGCATTTTTTCTAAATAAAAACATATTTATTTTTATTTGATTATTGTTGATGCCTTCTCTTTGCATTGATGTGGTACTCAAGTGTGCTGTTTGGGATGGGAAGACAAAAGGTTCTCCAAAGTAGTGGCAATCATGACTTTAAAGGTTAACTTGTGTTGCAAAGGCCCCAAATCTTTTCCTCTCCTGCTACATGGAACAAGCTTCTCCAACACGCTCATCTTTGATTGATAAGACAAATTCTTCCTCAATTTACAGCCTCTAATTGTTCCCACACAAAACCAAATGTTTTTCTTCCCCTTTTTAAACCTCATCTGATGTGTCCATTTTGCTTTCTGATTAGAGGTATAATGCTGAAGAGGAGGGATTCAAATAAGCATGATGATGTTTTTCAAAACACAGATTCATGAAAACATCTAGATTTTAGTATTTACACTACAACGGCAGCTACGAATTGTGTTTATTAGCAGCTTTGCAGCGCACCCTCACTATGATTTAGTCACCCATCACTTTTGCCTCTTCTCAGAGGTACTTTGGCTGTATTTATTATAGAGACCTATGATTAAGGCAGTATCTTTGAGAAGAGTTGTTTAAACAGTATATTTTATATCATTAAAGCTCTCCCTGCCTATTGGATTTCTATTATGGAGTGTGAAAATCATTCTTTAGTTAAAACACACTAGGTACAATAAGCAGAGCCACAATCCAGTTCATGGAATTCAGAGTCCATGATAAGTCTGCAGTCACAACCCTGACCTCAGTAGGAAAGGGTTACATAGCAGATAACACCAGAAATTTGGATCTTGAGACCTAAAATAGCTGCACCATGTAACACATCAAAACAGTTTATGCAGTTGCAGCACTAAACAATTATTGCACTTTCTGGGATAGTTAAGGAACTGCAGACAAGACAAAAAACAGCACTCACACATAGGAACTTCCAATACAAACTCAGGCTTAGGATCTATACTGAAGCAGAGGATCTTTGACAGAAGTAACATTCACAATATTATTCTTTCCAAGTAACAGTATGGGTAAATAAAATCTGTTTGGGAAGGATGGGCTTGTATTGTCTGTGACAGTGAATTAACCATCAGGGACCAATTCCTGTCTTTCAGCAAGTGTTTTCAGAAGGATAAAGGAAAACTCCACACTTGAGAGTAGAAAACATCTCCACAGCCATTTTCCAGCCCCCAGCTGCAGCATCCAAGGATCAGAGCAACTACAGTATCTGGGCAGGAGAAAAAGGTATTTATTTATTTTAGAAGTTCAGGAATATGCTTTGATTTTAATTCTCTTTCTATAAGGTTAAATTTGAACAGCAGGCAAATTATGAAACATTAGGAAAAGCACTTGGTGCATCTGCACAAACTCATCTCCATCTCTGAAGCTCAGCCCCAGTACTCTAATCAGACCCTGCAGTCAGGCATCACAGCCAATACCACCCCACTGCAAACAAGTGGAGGAATCTGAACTATTCCCTCTAAAGCATGGCTTCAGACATTCAATTGCTTGAGTAGTTTTTTTTTTTCACTAAGGATTCAGTATGGAAAAGTGGTAAGTCATTGCTATTGTGGTTATTCTACATTTAAAATTTCATTATTTTGCTGAAGGGTAAAAGTACTACCCAATAAGCACCTGAAAGACTTGAAAGACCATGTTAAATAAAATTAAATAGAGCTTTAATTTTTCAACTGGGAGAACATTATGTTTAGATGCCAGACTGGCAAAATTACATGTGAATACTATTCAACTCTGCCATTTCAAGGCTATAAGGGATCAGTTTGGGGATTCTGAAAGGTTCCTTCCAATTAAAAAAAAAACTTAGGCTAAACAAAGCATTCAGTTACTTCATTGTGATATCAGAAAATTACATTTAAAAAAGACTGTTAAGTAACTGAAAGTTTGTTGACAATTATTTCCCTTTGTGAAAAATGCAGGATAGTTGATTTCAAAAACATTATTATAAATGGAAACTATAACAGTAATTTTTCCAAAAAATAATCCAATTTGTAAATCTTCTGAGAAGTTTGAACAATATTAAGTTGAATCTAAAATTAAGGTGAGCATTTGAATTCCCAGAACCAAGAGCCCATTGTTTACTTTGGTGTCTTTACAATCTATTATTATTGAAGCAATTATAATCTTAGGCTTTCACTCCAAAGGAGTAATTTAACAGTAAACATTTCTTTTCAGACACATTCAAACTCTACTTCTCTGCAGTATGGTACCACTTTGCATGGCCACATTTGATTTTTAAAGTAATATCTGACACCAAATTTAACGCAAGGAGAGTTTTTCTGCTCAATACAGCTCCAGATCACTCAAAGACTACAAAGAACAAGAATGACATTTGGAAACTTTTGGCAACATCAGATTTTTCCAGTTTTCAATTGGCAAATCATATTTGACCTGTTGAACTCCCAACAGCTCAGGGGCATGTTAGTCTAAACTAATGCCTTGAAGGTCTATGAGCTTTAAAAACAAAAATACACTTACAAATATTGTATAGTAGTCATAATAAGCAACAGCACAGAGAACAGAAGGGCTCAAAACACACAGAGATGGGCTCTGGATCAGACCACCTGCAATGAGTATCAAAAAAGTACTTCATCCACTGTGCATAGACTGGTACTTTCATTGCTGCCACTAAATGCCACAGAAGGACTGCTTCATAATGTCAGGGTGGTGCAAAGCATCCCGTTCTTTCTGGAAAGTCACCAATAGATGATATCCAGGATGAAACAGAGGTAACTTCCCAAATGAGACCTATGCACTCTGTAGGAGAAAAAAGCTTGCTCTGCAATCTGAGGCTCCAGCTGCCTGCCTCACTCTCTCCAGGACCAATGCTGTAGGTTGCATTATATTGCTTGAAAACAAACTGCATTGATAGGAGACAAGAATAAGTTTACCTAATCTAAATATGTAGTATTCCAGAAAAAGAAGGGCAGACAGAATGCCAAAACCATGAATTATGCATACGGTATCATCAAACTCCTATCCTACTTTAAAGCTGGAGCAGGCTTTGCATGCAAAATGAAATTAGGATGGAACATATATTGAACAATTTTCTCCATAACTGGTTCTTACTCACCTTAAATGTAAAATTTTATTTAGCTTCTATCACAGGAAGATATCCTTATTAAAGGAGCACACTTACATGGGTCCCTTTGAAAGGATTTAATGCAAACAAGTCTAAAATAATTGAAGGGGAGACGTTTTCTGACTGTTCTCAGAAGAGCTTCGTGAAGAAGAGGATAGCAGGAAAGAATTACTTTATTATATTGATTTCCTTAGGAAAAAGGGGAAAAAGAATCAAAGTAAGGTAGGTCAAACAAACCAATTCTCTTTTGTAAAAATCAATAAAAGCATGCAGAACATGAGTGAATTTACATGTCAAGAAGGGTTTGCAACAACAGTGCAAAACAAGATCTGCACATTATTACTCTAATAAGGCCAGTAATACAAGAGACTAGCTTGGGTCATTACTGCACCGTGCTATTTTAAGATAAAGTGCAATGTGTGTGAATTTTTTACTAATTTAACCAAGCAATTAAGCTGAAATATGACTGATTATACATTACAGCTCACTAAAACATGTTGTATCATAGCATGTGACAGACCAGCTACTTAAAACACATCTACCTAAAGCTGAAAAATTGCTCTATATGAAGCTGCAAAGTTGCCTAAACTTCTACCCAAGTCATACATTCAAAACCTCCAAGAATCTTCTGCTTTGTGAGAAAAAAAAATTCAGCCACCACCTAAAAACTGAACACACTGATGCATTCTTGGTTTTTCTCTGGTTTTTCAACTAAGTGGAAATTATTATCTAATATTACTTTAGTCCTTGATAAAACCCAAAACTCTAGTAGCTGCTGCTACTTCTTACTATAATTTCACATAAAATATTGAAAAAGAGTCCCTCCTTCATCGATACCTTCAAGGAGATGTTTGCAGTTCCAGATACTTGAAATCACAAGTGGTTTGGATAATTAACCTCAGCCCATTGCTAGCAATTACTGTCATTAACATCAATTACATGAAAATCAGGTGCAGGAATGATCCCCAGATTCCAACAGGAGCCAAGCTGAAGGCACAACTTCCATGTCCAGTCTGTACAAGCTGGTATCCAGCTGTGAGGCTCAAGGGCTTCTCCCCTAAACTCCACCCACCCCAGCTTCCTCCGACCTGTAAAAGATGCATGCAATTCCCTGCATTTCTTCTACAGCTCCTCTACCTCATTCTTTTAAGACAGCAAGACACTTCAAATGAAAAAAAGAAGTATGCATAAGCACGTAAACTGCTTCAGGCATTAAACACCCCAAATTCACCAGAAAGTGGAAACAAGGACTTACAAGTCGATTTTGAATTTATGCAATTGATGTCAAAACTTGCCCTGGCTTTGCCAGGGGTAGAATTAACAGGAAAGAAGCACAGAGTTTGAGGTCCTGTGTTGATAAACCTCTTCAAGGAAAGCAAAGAAAGGGGAGTTGAGACCTCTTTTAAAAAAAACCCACAGGTTCACACTGATTACTTGATCCTGTTTTTTCTGACTACTCCTCCACCAACACGGAGTCCAAGACTCAAAACCTCTTCTTGGCATTATTTAAGCCTGTTCTGAGATTATGCATTAGAGAAAATATAAGAAAACCAAACAGCAACCCTAGCAGATTTTCCAATAATAAAATAGCATCACATCCTCTACTGAAGTCATATTGGACAATCAGTATAAACTAAGTATTATTAAAAGGCAGAAGAGGCAGGTACATCCCTCACTTTTTTTAGGAGTACAATCTGCCTTCATACTGTTGATTGAACCAAGTGCTGCCGGGACAGTCAAAACCTTGAAAAAAACTAGCATATTTATTCTAAAAGAAGAAATGAAATCCTCTTGCCCCAGAAGAAAGTATTCCAAAGCAATACAAAGCAACTTTTTCATTTTAAATAAGCAATTATGGATTTACTTGGTCTCTAATTACATTTTAAAAGAAAAAACATTTTCCATAAATAAATTTTACGCTTCAGACAAACATAGGAAAGTTATAACAAGAACAAAAATCAGAACGCAACCCTGCACTCAGCCTTGCACAATGCCCTTTGTTTCCAGTAGAAATTCACCTAATTTCCCTAGGTGCTCTGTAAATATTGCTTATTATTGTTACCTCATCTTCACTCTAACATGCATCAACCAGCAAGAAAAAGACTTTTCTTTAGACACCCATTGCACAGCTCTTTGCAATTTTGATTTAAAAAAAACCCTG
Organism: Cyanoderma ruficeps; assembly: GCA_008694505.1. Lineage (NCBI taxonomy): Eukaryota > Metazoa > Chordata > Aves > Passeriformes > Timaliidae > Cyanoderma > Cyanoderma ruficeps. Next base: position 19,781,933 of record VZDJ01000594.1, read on the forward strand.
CAAAATCTCCAAGCAAAGCTCATTCCTGCCACTTGGGCAGTGCAGAGAGGACAAACCTTTTCCAAAACCCAAGTTTAGTCCGCCTCAACCACAGCAGAATCCAGTAACAGCTTTTCATTTCTACCATCCAAGTTTACTATGTGGAAAATCCAGACACCTGCAAACATATCGTAATTCAGTTTTTGTTTATAGCACTAGTTAAGACACCACTGGCTTTCATTTTCTTTTTGACTTTTATTCACTCTTAAAAACTTCTGAGTCCCGGAGGAAGGCAGGAAGGAGAAGGGGCAGGGTGAAAGCCTGCCCTGCCAGGTACTGCCCCAGCAGACATTCACACGAGTACGAATAAAGCACCAAACAGGGAGCTCAGTATGACAAGGACAGGGCTGCTCAGAGGAGAGGCACAGAAGGGGGCAATGGGACAGTCAGGCCACCCCTCTGCATGCACAGCTTGTGGTTTCCCAGCAGACTTCTGTGCCTTGACAGGAGGACAAGACTGACCACAACTCTTCTCTCATTTCCTGCTATTCTGTTTGTTCTGTAAAGTTTCAACTTTCTGTAATCACTCAGTGTCCTTTTCAGAGCTGTTCCTCTTTGTTTCTTTTTCCTTTTCCATCCAGTAATTTTGTTTTCTTACCTAGCTCTTCATTGTCTGCATATTTTCCCCTCTGCTACCTTCTCCACTTTCCCCATTTGAAAAGACTGGTTTATTTTCACTGATGGAACACAGGACCATATTTTTAACTCTGCTTTTGTGTTTTTAAAGAATACGAAGGTGAAAATTTGTAGCCATTGAACAATAAATACCAGTTTCCTTCAGAAAGTGTTTTGTAATCATGCATTCGTGAATGGCAGATATATGTGATGTATAACTTAGAGCAGAAATTCCAAATAAATAGGTAAAAGAAGGCAAAAGAATTCAGAATACATTGCTCACCTCATTTGTTTACCCTGGTAGCCAGATGTGAGTTTTATGTCACCCAGAGGAGCTTCTCATTTTCCTTCTTCATGACTCTTTCTGTTAGGTATTAAAAAAAAAATGCATATTCAAAGTAACAACAGCATACAATAAGGGGAGGAGGGGAAGCACACACAGGCTTTTCACACTCTGTTTAAGAGGAACTGCCATCTCTGAAATGTGACTAGACTTAGACCTCAGCAACTCAGGGGATTCTCTCCCTTTTAACAATTGGCAGCCAGTTATTAACATGGATAATTCAGCACAAACTCAGAGCAAAGGCCGTGGAAACAACCCTGGCCCCAGGAGCCTTTACCTCCTCCTCACAGCCACACTGACCCCCACCAACACAGGCTGCAGCAGCACAGGGGAGGGTGGCACCCACATCCAGCTGCTGAGCTGGCAGGTGGCTCAGCACAGAGACAGCTACAGAGGGACAGCGACCGTCCTGGGGAAAGCACACTGGGCCCTAAAGCAGCCAGTCAACTTAAACTGGCAAGAAAACAGGTTGGCTTTGTTTCTAGTGACCATCACTTAGAGCAGCTGTGTTTGCTCCCTTCACACAGTTTACTTCACACAGCTGAATGAGATTTCACTGAGCTTTGTCAGTCAAGTCTTAATTTCTTTGAGAGCTTCGTTTCTTTGAGACCTCTCAACTCTAAGATGAGAGTAACAGAGTCATGACAACTCAACACAACAGAAACATTGTTTTGATTTTCCAGCAATGCCGCACTTGGTTCCCCCCCAACAGCACTCAACCAAATTTAAAAAGTATGTTGAAGAACAACAGTTACAGAAACACATTGAGGGCTAAGGGTGTTCAGGCTGAAGAAGAGAAAGGTCCAGGGAGACCTTAAAACCCCTTACTAAGGGGGTCTACAAGAACAATGAAGAGGGGTTGTTTTGGGGTTCTTTTTTTATAAGACCATGAAGGGACAGGAAAAGGTGTAACAGATTTAAGCAAAAAACTAGCAGGTTTAAATCAAAAATAGCAATTACTTCCAGGGTGGTGAGGCACTAGAAGAGATCACTCAGAGAAGCTGTGGATGCCTTAGCCTTTGAGCCATTCAAGGCCAGGTCAGATGGGGGTCTGAAAGGAAAAGCACCCCTCACCACTACTGGAGGGTTAGAACAGGGTGTTCTTTAAGGTCCCCTTCCAACCCAAACCATTCTATGACCTTATGAATTACAAGGTTCTCAAGACAGAAAGTAAAGCAAGACATCTCCTGAGCAATGAAGCAGAGAATTCTACTCTTCTTCTAGCAGCTCCAAGAGAGATACAGCCCCTCAAGTCCCCCCCATACTAAAACCAAAGAAAGGTTTTCAGCAAAGTACCCCTCATAGCCACCACCACAGTGAACCTATTAAAAAATCCAAACCCCACACTGGTAGACTTACAGTAAGCAAATAACTGGAAACCAGCAAAGACACAGCTCCATCACACCCAGAGCAACACTGAGCAAAACCAGACCAAGACAATAACCCACCCCGTCCTCAGCTCTTATATGGCTCCTGATCAGGGTAACTCAGCACAGCTGCCTTGCCACACACTCAGCTGCTCTCCAACCCCCCTGGGGGGCTGAAGAGCTCCCTGCCCACACCTGTGGCCACTTTTCTTTACCTGGGAGGAAGAGTTTGCTGTTCCCTTTAAGTTCATGCTTTAAACAGCAGGATTCTGCCTTCAAACACAGTTTTAAAACAACCCTAATCTCACTACTGAATTATCTCTGGGTTACAGTACTGAATTCATAATGATTCATGTCTACTTAGTAAGATGCCACAGACTGGATACAGAAGGGGACATTTTGTTCTCATGGTGTATTTTTCTATGACTACAATAGAAATACATTATCTTCACCATATCAGGTCCTGTGCAGGGCCAAGAGTTGGACTTGGATGTTTCTTGTGGGTCTCTTCCAACTCAGTAAATTCTATGATTCTACGACGTATTTTTATCTTTATAACTCACCTTGTTATAGTTTGCTCCCAGGAAACTTCTCTGACTTTGAAGGCCTTATCTCCAAGATTCTCCAACCACTCTGGTTTGTGTAAAAGTTAGGACAAATCTAACCAAAATATTCTTTAATGAAAAGGTACTTCTCATGCATTGAAAATGTAAAACTCTAGCACTGCAATGTTCTTCTCTGGAATAAGGATGAGAAGTCTTCTTCTTTCTGTCTGAAATCCTTTTTCTCTTTTTTTTCTAATTTGTTGGAAGTGTTGAGTTGTTAATCAAAACAAATTTCCTCATTTCCACCCGTGGAAGTGTGTGAAAGCATGGAAGAAGCAGCAGAGAGTGCTTTGCCAGGAGCTGTTTGTTTTAATGACAGAAGGTGAATGCTTTTGATCTGCTCACGTGTGTGCCTGCAGTGCAGGAGCTCACTGTGCTCCAGTGTTCCCTCCAGGAGGTGGCTGGGTGACCTCCATCTGCCCAACTGCTTCTGCAAGACCTTGAAAGATCTTGTGCTGGAGAAATGTCTGTCACTTCCCAGCCAGTATTGGCTCCAGCAGCTGTTTACTGTAATAGCATGGAGCTGTTCATGAAAGGAAATAGTTTTGTTATTGGAAAATTGTGCTGTTGTACATCTGTGAGGAATAAAGACATGCAATGGGTAAACAAACACATTAAAGTGAACCCAAACAAACAAAAATTAAAATCTTTAACAGCCTAAAGTATTTTTCTTAAGTATACCATCTGTCTCCGAGTATCAATTATATAAAATCAAGGAGATAGATATAAATACACAATCAATTGTGAGCTGCTTGAGTACACATCTGTTTTATAAAGAATGTATTGCGTCACAGCATAACTTTAATTCTGACCTTAAATAAATACTGTTACAGGAGACCTCTCTCATTCTAACCATAGCAACAATAACTACCTCTGGAAGAGACAACCATTAAAATTTATTTATATAAATTTTGTCACATTAATGGCATCTACTGACAAGCATCAAATAGAAGTCTGCATATATACATTTTGTTAGATTAAGTGGGAAAATACTTCAATAAGATATCTGGAAGAACTAAGAGAATTCATAGCAATTAAAAATGTTTAAAAATTCTACAGCACATTAATATACTAAACTACTAAAAATGCTTGCAATAGTATCCATTAACATGTGTATTTAAGGAATCCTCAGCTTATTGTCCAGGGTCAAGACTGTAGCATTATTATGATATTTGTATTTCTTTTGTATTTGGATGAAAGTGTGTTTATTATGGGGCTAGCATTTATTTCTTTTGTTTTAAAAACCTTGTTTTCTGGTGATCAGTTATTACCACTTTCACAGTGAATTAGATTTTAAGGTTTGGGTTTCTTTTTCTCCAAGAAACTTCTGCACAGTCAAGTAAACTGTTAAAATCACAGAGGGGAAGATGGATGCAGATCAGCTCAGCTGGGCTCTCTACAGCCAGAGTTAGAGCATGATTTAATGGCACTGCAGCACACTGCCCCTTCACAATCCTCTTTCAGGAGCACTCATGGTCCTGCTATGAACATCTTCACAGAAGGCAGCACTCACAGAACAGTTTGCATATATTTACCTATGTATTTGGTACCTTTTTGCCCTGCCCTCACTACAATTCTCGGTACAGCTCACAGAGAAATTCATAAAATTGAACCCAAATGAGATTACATTGATAATACAGTGCTCCTTTGGAGACCACCTTTTAGAACAAGGTGAAATTCTGCAAATCTCCAAGCTGAGCAGGTGTGATAATGAATTCAAGAGCTGAGAATGTGTCACTGTGAATTCAGTTGTTCTCAAAGCTTAATATGTGCAGGTTGCAATTTGATGATGCTTTATGCAATTGCAGGGTTGTTACTGTCAGAAACAATCTGTTTACTTTGCATATTTTCACATTTTTGTGAGCTGCCTCGATTCTATCTTCTGCAATTGGCATAGAGATTTACCAATTTATTTTATTTTTCAAGATGAGTAGCCTTGCAAAAGATCTGAAAAGGTCCCAGCATGTAAAATTTGGGAAAATTCTGGGGCATAATGATATTCATGAGGATTCAGATTCCACATTCATCTGACCTTGACAGCTGAAATGAGGCCAGAGGATCTCAAAGACCAAGTTCCATGGGTCAGAAAGCCCCAGAAGCAGAGCAGAGGGGAAACTGCGCACTCTTGGTTTACCAACCAGTATTCTGACATTGGATGGAGAGGCTCTGAGTCAAAAAAAACCCCAATGTAAATAGTCTGGCAGAAGCCACAATGGCTTTTATGGCTATAAAATAAAGGGGGAAGTAAACATTTCTGCTGATCCCCTGTCCATGCAGCCTGTGGAGAGGGCACAAGACCACTCTGCAATGGATCACTGGACAGAGGAGCTCAAGATACTGCCCAGCCACCCACAGGCTGTGAGTTCATGGTAGGAGAGGGACAGGCAAGGAGTAGAGGGCCTCTGCCTCTTCTCACTGCTTGAATGAGCTATTATGAGCTCCTCTGGTCAGCAGAGGACAACTCAAGTCCTGCTCTCGCCTACCCATGGCTGCTGGGATAGAGAATGCTCACAGCCGAGATGTGAATAGGTGCATCTCATCATTCCTGCATCTGCTCCAGCAGGGCTGCTGTCAGCCTAATTTGGCTCCCCTCTGCTGGCATCACTGCTTCTCTGACTTGAGGGACTGGGAATCACCTGGCTTTGAAGCAGTTGAAACTCTGAGCTGTGCAGTGGAGGTTGCTCACAAAGTCGGTCTGCCCCGCATGACAGCATGGCTCTGCAAGCTTTCACTGGTTTTACCTTTTGTTGTAGAAACTCGCTTGTAACTTATTACACTCTTGGAAAACAAAATCCCATGGAGCCTTTCTTAATTAAAGAATAAATAAAAAACTATCATAGTAAAAGCTATTACTTCAATGCTGTTATTTTTCTGTTAGTATTTCTGTCATTAAAGTATTTAATTTTATGTGAAGTCTTGAAACAAAAAAAAAAAAGTACTCCTCCTACATACTACTTAAAAAGTTAAGCGCCTTTTAAGTGACCTTTTACATTGCCAATTGGGCCTTGATATTGTATTTTGTGTATTATATATCTAACAGATAGATATGGACTTCATTTGCTGATCCACAAGCCCTGTTGATGTCAATAGGAATGACACAAGCATACCCTCTAGAAAGTGGCCAAAACCCGGTGTCTGAGTTGTTGGAATAACAATTGAAATTACAAGTTATTTTCTTGAAGTTGTTCAAACTTTGATAGGGAGATTTGGGGAGTAGAATCCTTCCATAAGATATTTGCATTATCAGACTCACTCCTCAATTTGTTTTATGTCACATCCATATCTGCAGAAAGTGCAGGATTTAATTAGTTGTATCTAGATTGTGAGCAGAAAAAAAGCCAGGGTATTTCCTTTTACTTAAGGGGTGGCATTCAAAAAACAAACATATTAAAAAAAATTTTAAAAAACCCACACAAAACAAAAACAAACCAACAGCCAACGCTAAGAAAAACCCCTACATTGATTCTTTGGTTCACAGGCCAGACTTAACTGTACTAAGAGATTCCAGACAAAATATCATACCCTAATTTGAATCTAAGAAAAGTGCATTGCAGAAAATTAGTAAAGACAGTGGTTTATAATAAGAAAAATGAGTAAAGGTAATCGTTTTGGAGCCTTAACTCCAATTATTGCTGTGTGATTGCAATTGGAATTCTTAACAATTTCTGGACCTGCCTATAACCCTGATATTTAGATAAGTGCAACACCTCTGAATTTAATGGCTGTGATATAACACAACACGAGATTGTATTACCTGAGTACCTTGGCTGCCACATGCACCCTGTGCACAATATTTGCTAAAAATGAAAACATCTTGTTATCTATTTCCCCGAAGTACAGCTGGCAACATCCCCTTCTGTGATTGCTGAGTCCCAGAGGCTTTGTGAAACAACGTTTGGTTTGCTTTCAGTCATATGTTCAGGTGATAAAAGCCTTCTTTGCGTTATGAAATCATAATGATTTATAAACTTCAATAAAAATTCAGTTGAACTTTGCAGGAAGCCAAGGTGGAGTGAATTCAGGGCATGCTGCACTTCTAAGGCAGAGGGCTTCATGGACCAAGTATCTAATGGAGCCAAGGATTAGTAGGTTTAAAACAAAATTTTGTGTTTAAAAGATTTTTTTAAAACTAGACTTTAAAAGCAAAACATTTCTGAAAATCTTCAGATGGACAGTTTTCAAAAGTCTAAGGTTTGCATTTGAAAACAACCTAGAAAAAGAAGCAAAAAATTAGATATACTTTTAAAGTTTGTCTACAGCTTTTGTGATAACAAAAAAAAAAAAAATTTCCAGGCTTGTCCAGTGACATGTTATTTAGGTTAGATCAACAGTTGGTAATACAGAAAATAATTTCAGATTACATAAATTCCATTTAAAAGCAATAAATAAAGGGGTTTTTTATTCTGAACTAAAATTTTGTGTTTAACCTGTTCTTAAAAATGCTTGATCTGTGCTCTTTTCTGGAAAAAAAAAATCCTAATACACGTAGCAGCAAGGTCAAAATCACATTTTTTTAAAATCCATGAATTGTGTATTCTTAACAGCAAAGTTAAAGGAATGTCTAAAACAGCTTTAACGGCAGTTGAGACAACTCACCACTTCTCAGGAGGCGCCCAGCAGTGTGCAGGACTGGGCCCACACGTCTGGGATCACTGAAAAAATTGTGAAAGCCACACATTGCTGAAATGTTAAGTTCTACTTCCTTTCCTTCTTGCTCTTTCCCCTAAGGGTGCCTGGGATTTTAATCTAAATTTTTGAAGTTTATGTTATTTCTCTTGTGCTGATTATTTCAAAGTTGTTTTTCAGGTGTTAGAGAGAAGTGTAACAGGACTGAGAAATTTCATAAAATAAAAGACAAAATTTTCTGTTTTAAGATGTTAGATGCATCCCTCTTTTAGAAAAAATAGTCTAATGAAAGTAAAATTAGTCCAGAAAATCAATTTGGGAGTTACTTTCATATTTTTTTCACTCAAAATACATTTAAGATTAGGCTACCAAAAAGAAAGAAAAAAAAGAAAAAGAGGGGAAAAAACATGCTTGCTCCCTAGAAAGCTTAAGAATTGTTCACCTCTCTTCGGTTAATTTAGGTTTTTTTAATGTGGTTAGCATCTAAATAAACCTTATCAAACATTTCTTGCTCCACTGACAATTTTCTGGCCTCCTAGTTGAAGATCTGAGCCCTAACTTAGTTCATGGATGAGTAATCACAGCAGGTCCACAGCAGCACCTATCCTAGAACTACAAATATATCATCTGCAGCATTGTAAATCAAAGCCTCAAAGAGCATCGTTTAGCCTGAAGCTAAAATTGCTTGTTTATCAGATGGTGCCTAGCTTAGCATGGAGCAGTTCCTTGTAAATCTCAGGGACCTTTTACAGCATATACTTAAGCAAGCATATTGGCTCCTGGGAGACTTTCCGAGAGCTTTAATGACTGCAGACTGCTAAAAGATCCAGGCCTTGGTTTAGTTAAGTGGTTACTTGTATAGCTTGGCTCCATTTTGTAAACTCCCAAAGATAAGGTGTCTGCTTTATCTGGGAAAAGAGCACGCATTAGTTTCTTAGGCAATCTTTATATCCTAAGTGTTAATGTTCTTGTGGCTTTTGGTATTTTGACCTTTGTCTGCTCACTTTTGATTTATGGTGGGAGCAAATCTTTTTCCCCCAAGCCCTTCCTATGTTTTATAGGTACTTTGAAAAGCCCAGTGAAGTACTCATGGCACAGCTTTTAAAAGGGAGTAAGGCCGCACCATTCCTCAGCACATTGCACAGCTCAGGACACTCTAATGACAAGGACCTAAGACGACCACCCATTTTATTTCTGACTGTTGTTCGCTAGTTTATTTCCTCATAAAATGGGTGGTCACAACAACTCCATGGAGCTCCACCCAATACATGCCAGGTCACAGCCCGGCGGGTATCCAGCCCCTCTGTCCGGCTGGACAGCAGTGACAGTGACAGAGAGGCAGCTGCTCCCCTGGGGAAGTGCTTGCCACAGTCATGAACTGGCTGGATTTACCACTGGTGTCCAGGCAGCTACTTCCTGATGGATAGTTGCATACACTTGATGTAATTTGCTAATTGTGGAGCTTGTTATCTGGGTCTCTCACTTTTTGATTTGAATTAATTAGAGTTCACCTCCATGCAGCCACCTGCTGTGCTGTCACAAGCAGCACACATTGGTACAACAAAAACAAGGAATTTTTTTAATAGGCTTATTCAAGCAAAATGTGCTCCCATTAGATGTGTGAAATGGCATCACTACAATGTCACAGACTAAAAAGAGGAGCATCATTTATTTCAGCCTGCATGGTAATGGTGCAAGTGAGAGGAAAAAATGGTCCATTACATTTATAGGCAGAAGACCCAATACATTTAAAATCTAATTTGACTTTACCAATTATTCAATATCTTTGAGTCTTTCTCACTTCCCTGTTTTTTCCCTTGATCCAAGTTAAAAGCAAGAAGGTCTGATTTTTGTTGCTGCTAGTATCATTGTTAACATCTATAAGACAAGAATTTTTGCTGCTCTTGTGTGTACAAGCCTCCTCCAGCACCACGAGCTCATATTCCTTCAGGTAAGCACACTCCACATATCACAGAACTGAAAATATACTCCCTTGCTGCATGTTTTTCAAACAGAACAAATCATTATAACACAGAGCTAAGGAAAAGCTAAATAACTTTAAAGGTTCATGGCAGCGTTTGTCTTTTGAAAGGTGCTACTTTCAAACTACACTGACAAACGTGAGCTTCCTTTCCACTGGGTATCTAACACTGGCAAAGGCATATGTAACTGATATCCAGTTGTATTTGTTTGCTCCCCTATATTTTAAGAACTGTATTGAAAATCAAATCCTGTTTTATTATACACAGCCCAAGTTAGTAGGCTTCTGTACAAAAGGTGTTAGGCCATTTGAAATACATCTGGAGCTATTTTTTCAGCACGGGATCAGTAATGGGTGACCTATTTACTCCATTACTCTGTAAAGATGGTTGAGCTGGCTTTGATCTCTTGTGGTCTATATTGGGTGGCCAAAAGGTCAGGGGAAAATTACTCACCCTGGCTGCTGTGTCCTGTGGGCACATCACTCTTCCTCTTGAAACTCAACTTTCCTTCCTCATTCAGTACTCTCCACTGTTCTGCTGTGGGCTGGGTGTTCAGTCAGGGACATCTTCGCAATGTTTCACAGAGAAACTTCTTCAAATCTGACATGTATTCCATAGGTGACGTAACATCAATACAGCTGATATGAGATATTGTTGATAGCTTCTAGGTGTTCTGGAAGACAAAAGAAAAATTAAATAGAATAGAATTAAAACTATATCCAGAGAGATGGATATTTAGAGATATCATACAGCTCATGCTAATTTTTGGTTTTGAAAATAATTCATACTGAACTGCTAGAGGAGTTTTAACACTATCCACAGTATTGCAGGAGACCTTCTGCAGCCTTACAAAAATGCATAATTTCCAGGAAATTAAATTAATCTTTGTAAGAGTTTGTGGTTATTTTACAAATGTATATTTTACAATAATGATATTTGGCATGGTTTGGTACTTTCTCAATTCAGAGCACTGTATCACTTGAATCTTTCATTTCATTCTATTTCTGGGATGAAAGTGTCAATATTCTCATTTGGCAAATGGAGAAATTGAAACAGAGAATCAAATTTGGTTACCCAGGATCACAAAGGCTCCAGTTACAATGCAGTTAAACATATGGACTACTGCTTGTACCAGCAAGGGCTGCTCCCAGGAACTGAGTGTTGTGCCACAGAAGCTACAGATTTCACCCAGCACCTTGGTAGAGGTTGCTGCTTTCAGCTGTACTTTAGGTATAATGTCTTGGCTTGCAATTCTGCCTTTGGATGAATATGAGCACAGAGAAATAGCAACAAAGTCAAAATCAAAAATTAAGACTTGTCTCTTCCAGAAAAAACATCATTTTTACCATTTTGCAGTGCGTCTCCCTTTAATTTTTCCAGCTAAAACACCTTCAAGAGATAACTGCCAACACAAGAAAACCCAAGCGTATATCCCCAAAACAAACAAACAAACAAACAAACAAAAATCCCAACAAACAAACAAAACCCCACCACCTGAGCATGCATGCAAGAGTGCATTACAGACTGGAGTTAGCAGGAAGGCAAATTGAAATAGTCAGTGGTAAAGGATACACTATATTTAAACTTTGAAACCAAAGAACTGCAAGAAAAGAAGGCTTCATTTAGTAAACACTGTAGATGCTAATTGTTTCAGACAAAGATTAAGGAAAAAGGTCCATTCAAGGAAAAAATAAGGCATTTGAACTTTCCAATCACTGCTCCTACAGTTGGAATTTGTATTTGGACGCTGCCCTCTCTTTTTGCTTTGAATGTTGTCCTCATGTCAGACTCCCAGGTTTAGCACCATCTGATTTTGTCCCTTGGATTCTGTTTAGATTTCAGGTCCAAAGCTGGGGTCTAAACCTTTATTCTGTGCAATACGAAATATAAAATGTGCAAAAAAACTCCTAAAAAGTAAGTTTTCCAGCCAATATATTCATCAGAGGAAGAATCATAACTATCTAACAAAGGCCTAATCTCCTAATGCCTGTGAGCAGAGAGGATAATCCTGGGCCCATTGAAGCTGAGTGAAAAAACTCCACTGAGCCAATTTGCCTTGAGAGACGTTCATTTCTGTGTGGTGGTATTCTTAAGACCATCCATTACTTCAAAACATGTTGAAAATCAATATTTTTGTAACTATATAGACCTTATTGGGTTGATGTTATTAAGAACTGGAACTTCAAGGCACACAATTTTAAAACAGACAAATGGTGCTAATTTTAAAGAGTGAGGATAATGAATCAAACTCCTACGTGGAGTAATGGTTCCTCCAGCTCTGAAAACCTTCTTGGTGAAATCTGAAAGTACCTCTGGAAAGTTCACAGGTCAAATAAATATTCAACTCAGTGCTATAATAGTAGGCTAAATTTACCAATACATCTACACTAAAATATACATCCTAAAATTAGGTTGTCCAGTAATCCTGCACTGAGGAATCACAGGGACAGGTTCAAATTCAGAGAAACCGGGCAAGTCGCAATGTTCCAGTTTTACGTAGCTACAGAAATATTTCTAAATTGAAAAGAAGACTGAATTCAGAAATATTTATTGAGGGAGATAATTTCAAAAATGGTCATTGTGCACATCTGGTAGCTGTGGGACTTCAAAACATTCCCACACACAGATTAATTTTTTTTTCAGTCAGAGTAGTAGGTTGTTGTCATGGACTTCACGGGGCAAAAATTTTAACCCAGATTTTCCAGAGAGTAATGTTTCTAACAGTCTTTACTGAGGCGTTTCAAGTATGTGAACCATCTCACAAGTAATAAGTTTATTAGTCACAAGTACAAGTTTATGTGTTACTGGTATTGGAGAAGACATGACAGCATCAAAACGCAAGAAGGGAACAGAGGACCAAGCAAGTGAGGTTGCTTTGCTTTTACAGCAAGCTGGGGAATACTGGGGTTGTTTCTGCCCACCTGGAAGCTTCAAAGAAAACATTCTATTTAGACAACAAGGTCTCTCAGTGGCAGACACGCAGTGCCCACATGTGCTTATAAAGGATGTCATAATTATGGCTGTTAAAACAACATCATTGCAAAATGTTCTACTGATTTTTTTTCTCCTGTTTGATTAGCTTTAGGGGATGACAAACCTTCTCTAAAACAGGAAACCTGTAAAACTGTGCCTTGATAGGTCAGTGCTCCTTCATCGCTTTAGCAAAACCCTGGAGTGGAGCCTGGTGAGATGCAGTGAGAGGGGCAGGAACAGCCTTCCACAGGGTCCCTGCCGCTGGCACCACAGTGAAGCCACTGCCTTTGCTATATGGGGAAATAAAAAAGCCAAACACATCTTTCCCTTCTTCTCCCATCGTTAGAAAACTGAGAACTTGCTGCAGAGAAAAAACAATTATTTTTGTCAAGCTCACAGCATCTGGTAAGACTGCACATCTCTCAACATTTTCTTACTTATGGAGGATGGGCAAAGTGAGATCCTACCTTACACTGAGGTAGGATCACTGCACCTATGGCAAAGGAGGGTGGCAAAAAACACTCACTAATGCATTTAACTGTCTCTGAAAGTCTCCTTAGGAATAAAAGGGGCTTGAGCTTCTAATATTTGCCATTTCCCTTCTGTCCATTAGGACAAGTAACTTCAAGCAAATTTTTTCTTCCCCCATGTTTCCAGTCAGGTCAGACTCAGAAGTGCCACCGAGGCACTCACAGTAGGGTAGGTGCTTGCATTTGCTGCTAGTTACTTATTTACGTTTACATTGATCTGTAAATACATCTGGGAGCACTTGTACCATCTGCTATGCATTTGTCAGTCACTGAATGGAGGGTGGACATCTGGGGATGCCACTGAATTTTGTTGATTTTCCCCCATTAGAGCTACTGTTTCCTTTTTAAGCATGATGGGTGCCTGTATTGAAAAGGCAGAGGTGTGAGTGTGACATCACCTCCAAATCCACTGAATCTGAGTTTCCTCCCAAGCTTTCTTCCACTTTGTAAAGCTCAGTATATCAAAAGAGAATGAAATGCAAAAAGATCTACCACAGTTTTTCTCTGAAGCATGAATGGCAATATTGGATGATAACATAACAGACAAACTGAAGTACCTCCTATGTGTCCAGGACATCACAAAACTCCAGATTTGGGGGTGGGGGATTAGGGTTAAAACAAATCACATAACTTAATGTGTTTCTCTAAACTCTGCTTTGACAGCCATTGCACAGCCACAGTCACAAGTGGGGAACACCAAAATTGTTTGCCTGGGTTCCAGAACCAGAGCCAGAATATGAACAAATACTCTTCAAAAATATCTCCTTTTTGTCACAAGTGATTGGGTCTTATCTCCCCTTTTACCTGTGTATCTACCATCTGCAGCCTCACAAATACACAGTTTCTCTCAAGTATGATCTTCAGAATCACTCACACAGTATTATCCAATATTTATGTTTAAACCCTGACTGTTGTGACAACAACAACAAAAAAATAGATTGATTTTAACATAAAAACTTTAGATTATTTGGAGCATACTTTGATTTATGTTTTCAAGATAAGTCTCTCGTAGTTGGAAAACTAAAATTCAAAGATAATTATCTGATCCCTTCTACCAGCATTCAAAGGAAAAATCCCACATTGTTACAATGAGAAGTAAAATAATCACAGCCAGCTCCCAGCATTTTCTGCTTCAAAGAAGCTTTTTACATCCCACTGAACTGAAGTGAGTAGTGCTGCCACAAGGATTTCCCTGTGCTGGGAGAGGTGAGCACAGGCACGAGGCAAAGCTGCTTGAGGAGTGCTCTGATGCACAGCCTCCCTAGTTCTTAGGGCATGTAGTTTTCACCCACCAAAAACACGGTTTGTTGGGGCTAAAACAAACTGATTGCAGCTTCTAAGCATAGCTATGGCTGGGCCTGATCATCAACATTAAAGTCTGTGGGAGCTGAAAAGTTACCTGGGTGATAGTGGGTTTGCAGAGCACATATGCACACACATTCTCACTTTTTCCAAGAGGTTTGCCAGATGCCACCCTGTTTAGGGATTCTGCCATTAGGGTTTTAAAAATCCTTTATACCCCACAAGTCATAGCTTGTGTCCTGTAAACTTTGCTCGCCACAACAGGTTCATAGATTAATACAGGCACTGTTCCAGAGCCAGTTGTTACCCCAGTTGCTATGCTCTATAAATACATTGGAATAGCTGGGAAGGTGCCAGGGAGTCACTGGGAGAACTGCTATGATTCTCCTCCAGGAGAGAGGGAAAGAAGACCTTTGCCACCTTCCATGGGCTGCCAGCTACAGCTCCTGCTGCTGCCAGGAAAATAAACTTGTTCCATACTGATTGCAAATTACTCCAACATTTTAAATGCTATTGCATTCAGTTTTCTTTCAGAATTGCCTCTTTCATTTAATCTAGAGCAAATTATCAATATTAGAAAACACAGAGTTGCAACCAGTTCCTAAGAAATCAGAGAATAACTTTTGTTTTTGGTGCTTTTCTAACGGGACTTCAGATATTTACCTTCAAATTTTACTGTTTTCTCATCATTTTTCTGTGTTCAACCTTGCTGCCTGCAGGGTGCTGGTAGAGATGAGATACACATTTCACACCGATGTTGTAAACGAAATTAAAATAAATACTGCTTATCACTTGCTCTAGGCATATTTTCTCTCTCATTCTGTTGTTCCTCAGTGTAATGCAGCACTACAGTCTTTTCTGCCTCTGTGGGAGTCATGAACCAAATTTCCATTCTGAAATGGCCATGAATTTCAAATTCATCCTCTATGTGCACAACAATTAGGAGAAGAGTATTTATATAATCTTCCATCAGTGTTTGTATGCAATATACTAGTAGCAAAAGAAATTAATCACTATCACTTCTCTATATGGATTATGTCCAGTAGCACACAGGGTGGGGAAAGCCTAGGTTAGCTTTTTCAATGTTTTCAGAGGGGTCAAGGTTAGAGAAAAAGGTCGTAGCACAAACCCAAAACACTCAATACTACAAACAGTTTAAAGGATATGCTCGACTGGATGTACTGATATTTTAATCTGGATCTTGAAGGTTTTTATTTTCTATTTGAATTGCAAAATAAGAATATAGTAATGGGGATTTGCTGATAACAATTTCACAAATGACAGAGAAAGGAATTTTCTTTATTGCTTGAGGTAGTATGAGCAGCCCATTCTTTTGCTTGACCTCTGTGTATCTGGAGAATATGCAAACATATTGAAACTTTGTTGTGTTCTACAGTGGGGGAATGAAGTGCATCGATTGCTTGCGATTATTAGCTAGAGTGGGATAAGCCTTCTCCTTATTATGCAGATTAGTGAAGCTCTCAGTTCCAACATATTGTACAGATGCAGGAGAGCAGCTGCTCTTACAGATGGCAAGTACACAGCTCCATTAGTATGTATCTATTGTCTGCTCTTGGCTTGCTCAGAGGATGGAGAGGATGGGTAAAGAGGAATTGTCACACAGTGAAATGTAAAGGAGAACACACACTCTTAAAAATCCGTACCCAAGAGACAATTTGTGCAGCAGGGCAGACAGCAATCAAATTAAAAATCTACCCCAAATAAGGACTTTCATATGTCACAATTAAGCTTCTCTAGTTTTAAAATATACTAACCGTTAAAACGAAGGAATGGAATTCAAATTTGACAACTAACTTGTATTAATAAAAAGAAAACCTGGAAATTCATTGAAAATTTGATCATGTATTTATTTGGCCCATCCAAAGCTTTCTTTAACAAAACCTCTCCTGTCAAAAAACATCTCGCTACTCCAAAGACACATCCTTACTTATTTTGCATAACAGAAAAGACAGAAAAGCAGAACTGGGCTTCATTTATTAAACTTTTCACCATGAGAATATAGCATTTCATGCAATTTTTTGCATTAATGAGAGCTGAAACAGCTAAATTTGAGTTCGTATAGACAGCATTGATTGTGCATCTGTGTCAATTATTCTTTGCAAAAATGCTAAACAGAACATTAGTTAGCCATGTGGTAATTTTTAATGTGGTGAACAATTCTTGAGGAAAGATATAGCTACAGCCTGACTGCTGAAAATAGTCTAGTGACGAACAATTATTTATAACACAATCTGTGGTTGGATGAACAAATTATGGATGTACCAGCAGATTTTATGATATACTTAACATACAGGGTGTTTTTTATTTAGTACAGAGACGACACCATGGAAAAGGCTGGAAAAGTACAAACGAAGATGGTGTTAAAGCCTAAGTTACAATCTCATTCCAATCTGAAAGTCTGGGAAGCCAAAGATGCTGAACCAAGTGCAAGGGAAAGAAGACATACAAAAACAGATAAAGAGGCCATCAGGTCCATATAACGTCTGGGAGGCACTTGTCCTTAGTGACAAGCCTTTCGCCCAAGGCAGTCCCAGAAGATGGCTTGTCTATGAGCATAGTGGCCTAGTCCCACTCTCGTGACGGGCCCTGGGGACCAGCAGCACGGTGACTGGGCTGCAAGGTGCCCTGCTCGCCCTTCAACACAAGGTCTGGGATCCTCTGAGTTCAGGGAGAAATCACTCAGTTTATTTTGAGCATTGATCTTGTAAGTAAAATAATAAACGGCAAGACCAAAGTGCCATTGGCTTTTTTCTTTCCCTAAAGTGGTAGAATTAGTTGTTTCATTTCATTTGGCTTGGAAACTTGCAGTCTTCAGTCAGCTGCTGGGTGAAGATGGTGCATTTGTTTCCATCCTTTATCTGAACTTCATCCAGAAAAAGACTTTGTGAAAACATTGAACAAGGATTCATTTTTAAAAACATAGCTGAATTTTGACAAAAAATGTAAAAGGTTAAGCATAAGACATGAAAATTATAGGAGAAGTAGACTGTCTTGGGCTGGCCAAGAAGAGAATATTCTTCTTCCAGAAAACCAGAAAGCAGTATAATTTAATTTGCTTAGCTGTTTGTGAGTTTTTATGAGAATAAAAGTGTTATCAGACAATCCAGATAGACATCCATTCTTCTAGGCTCAATCCCACCAAACTGCACGTTCAGGGGAGGCTGTTCTGCTTCCCCTGAAGTCTAACTTCTTAACTAGCTGTAATTTTACTTAAGAAAGGTTTTGGATGACAAGATGAAAATTCTCAAGAAGTTGCATGACAGACCTTTCCTTTTCACAGCGATGATTTTAATTTGTACCTCATAGGAGAGAGTATCTATACTAGGAAACCAGAATGACTTTCCTGCTCTATCTGCTCACATTCAGTCCAAAGGAAAAGTTGAGGTAAGTTGAAAGTGTGTCCAGGCACTCAGTCTTGTGTGCTCTGTGTCTAAAACAAAATTAAAGCAGTTTTAAGTCCCTGGGCAAGGCTGGTTTGCAGAGCACAGATGCTCAGGTCTCTTCAGACGAGGAGCTGTGTGAGCATCGCTGTGGCAGGCAGCGTATTAGGCAGTCCCTACGAGAAGCTCCAGTGTCCTGAGATCTATAGATTAGCAGTACATTCAAATTAATCTTGTATCTGGTCTCACAGATTAAATGGATACACTTGAAGGATTTTGTTTTCAATGAGTCTTACAGGATTTCGGCTTAGATGAGAACAGAATTTTTACTTTCCTCCCAAGTGCATCCTGCACATCTGAGTTCACAGCACATGACTCGGTCTGAGGACAACCATGCAATCCCATCAGTCCCCCTAAAGTCTTCCTAAAGGCCATTGTTACTATGTTAATCCAGTCAAAAATAAATCCCCAGGTATCAGAAATTCTCATTTTGTTCCTACAGTTTTTCTTTCTTTCATCAGGAATGATAAAATACATAAAGATGATGTAATTATTATACAAAGGTAACACATTTTTTGGCAAGAAAACAATTAGTGTGGGTTACTTGGCTCCAAACGCTTCCTAGGTCATTTATTTTCCTCTTCCAGCTTGGAAGGGGGGGTGGGTGGGGTGGGTGGGTTTAATCTATGTTGGACTGTATTTTTCAGGTTAGGAGCATCTGAAATTCTGTACTTTCTTCACAGCATATAACCATAAATTCTAGTACAAAGTTCTGAGACCATTATTTAATATAAAGAGAACGTTCTCCTCTGACACTTTTCTATTTGATAATTGACCTGTAACAAAAGGTACATATCACCTAAAATACATGAGAGCAATGCACATGAAGTTGTTCATTGTAGGGTTTTCTAATGTTATTCGAGATGAAGAGAATTTTGTTGAAATACATTATGCCTTAAAAAATATTTTAATTAAACTCAAGATTAAATCTCCCAATAACTTCAATATGAAAGAATTGAGAAAGGCAGAGATCTGTATTTGTTCTGAATTTAGAGGGCTTTAATTCAACCCCTCCCTAATCTTAACAACCAGAACCATGACTTAATTTCATCTTCTGTAGCTGGGTTCAGGTTTTCATCTCAATACTCTACAGCTAATACACCAGAGTCTATACCCAGGTCATGCCACCTTCATTCACAAATCTCTAATACTTATGGTCTGGGCAGTAATTTTTAAGAATCAATCAAGCATAGAAGGAGAGAGTCATTTTCATCAGCACAGCACAAAAAGAGTAGCAGAATGCCTTCAAAGCTTGCCATGCCAAACTTGCTAAATACAAGGCAAAGTACTAGGAGAACTGGTTGTTATGGCTCCAGGAAACCAAAACTATTTTTCATGGATTCTGTTGTTCTAAGACTGTAGAACCTTGTGTTTTGAACACAAATGACTACTACTACAAATCTCTGGGGGATTTTTTTAATCCATTTTCTTGCCAAAAGCAATAATGACCTGGACCCATACTATTATTTTATCAAGGAGGTGGGGTAACAGGCAGCCAATGAACAGACTGTGCAAAACAGGGGAGGTGGAGACATCTTTTACCAAATCTCAACCCAGTGCTTTGAAATGACAGCTTGGGATAAAGTGTTCTCTATTGTTTAAAAAAAAAGCTGATAGAATGGAAGTCTTACAAAAGACATAAATCTTAAAAACTAAATCCATGAATAGCTTGACATGCATTTTAATAATAGTGCTAAAAACACACACTTTCTCACCTTATGTATGCAATAGTCAAAATGTCATTCAAGAGACTATGAAAAATGGAATATTGTTTTGGAAAGACAAAGGACTTTTCTGATGTTGCTCAAACAAAACCAGACAAATCCACTTTACATTCCTGTTTGTAAAACTGGGATATGCACGAATAACTTTCCAAGGCTTACAGGTTTCCAGAAGAGACCTTGATGTTTAAAAGCCACACATGAAGCAAAATATGAAGACAAGAAGTTCACGCTTCCTGAATTGACCATGTTGGATATGAAATGTTTGATGTGTCTCCTACAACATACAAACAAACAAAAATTATCAGGGGTGCATTTCGTTACGAGGTGGGTTGGACTGGAGGATCTCCAAAGGCTCCCCCCAGCCCTAATGATTCCATGATTCTGCTTCTATAAAAACTAAACCAAAGAGCTTTCAAACTAAGTGTTGATACGAGAAGTTGTGCAATACAGATGTTCATTACTTCCAGTGTCACATGTGGCCTCTACAATGTGCTGAGCTCATTGGATGAGCTTCATAATGCAAGAATATAAAGTCTTTGAGAGAAAGATTGAAATGGACTGTATTTTTTCCATTTCACTACTTTACACAATAAAAGCACATTTTAAATGGAAAATTTTCACTATCTTCAGAAAACAATCATTCTTCCAGAGCTCATTGTAGCCTGTTACATCCAGTCAATTAAAGTTTCTACTCAAAGATTTTCAAACACATCCATCTAGCATGGAAATTCACTGTCAAGTATCAATGGCCAGTAATTTCGGGGTCATAGGAAGATGGCAATCTGACCTACATAGTAAACTCATCCTTTTCTGGCAGTTAGTAGAGCTAACTACAAGTACTTTTCTCATACTTAAATGATTTTATGAATTGCAGAGGTTTTCCTCTTTCACACCAAAGTAAATCTCTCAAATTCCTTTTTGAAAAGAAGACAATAATTTCCTGCACTTTTCTATAACCTTGTCATCAGAGGATCCACAAGAGATGGTTTAGAAGACAACTGAAGATCATGTGAGGAAAAAAACCATATTATTTTTATATGTTCTAGAAAAAAATATATATTCTAGATTCCTCATTAACCCAAAAATAACTTCCCAGAGTTTTGTGTGATGAGGCGAATGTGTCCTTTCAGAGCATCTCAGAAAAAGTTTAGTCAGAATTTACCTGAAAGAACAAGACCTCATAACAGAGGTATAATATTCCAGCACAGGGCTCTGGTGCTCCATCTTTTAGCAGACCTGAACATTGAAGGAGACTTCTCTGTGCACTCTAAAACTCACTTCACATAATTTGAGGGAACTGGAAAGCCAAAGAATACACCTAACAGCTGGGCCAGATTATTCTACTGAAAATAAAACCTCCCACAGCTCTTCAAACAATAGTCCTTATGTACCAAAACATGTTGTATCATCCGTGAATTTCCGTGCAATGCTTCTATGCTGTATAAACTATACATTTTCACAATTCTTTCCCTAATGAGGTTAGTAAAATAATTTATGCAAAATAAATGAGAATACAGAAAGGTCAATCAGGGTACATACACTGCAGAAGAAGGCTGCTGGTTTTGTTTTCTTCCTCCAGACTAATGTTTAAATCTCTAGACATCAAGAATGCTTAAGAGAGAGATAACAGACAACAATTGAACTGAAGTTAAATGCCCTTAAGATTTCAAAACCCTAGTATGTTAAACAAATTACTTTCCAGACAAATCCTGTCTAAATAGAAGTTAAAATTTTTTTTAAATCTTTTACTCTGTTAAATGCCTTCAAATTCTCCATGTAAATTTTTAAAAAATATTTTCAGCTGTAGAAAATAGAACTTTTTTCTTTATAAAAGATGGAATAACCTAGCCTGAAACAGTCAAAATTTACTGAAGTCAGATAATTTTGTATTTTAATATTTGTAATAATGTGACAGTCACAGCTGGAAAAAAAAATCACAAATTAAATGAAGCATGTAAATACTCTGTGGCAGACTTTACACCTTTATTCACGTTTTCTTTATGAAACTTATGATAGAGACTTCTCTGTGGGAAACAAGCTCTTCTAAAGCCTGAAAATGATCGTTTTTCAGTGTACCTCTAGGATGGTTCAATTTTGCATCAACTAGAGTTTCAAAATTTAAGTATGTATGACTCCTTAAGCTAAAAAGCGTCGCGACATACATTTTGGCTACAAAAAACTGGAAGTACAAACCAATTGTCTCTTCACGTAAGTGAAACTTGAGTAGATAGATAAGCACTAAAAGATCTTCCTTAGATGAAAAATGGCCCCTACTGCCTGGAACACTTAGCTGATACGTTTTCTTATCATTCCCAATGTTCCCGCTCCTCAGCCCTAAAATTAAAAGTGAGGACAATTGTAAGTGAGGAGATAATTCTATGAAGTCACATCTTTCATTCTCAATTTGTTGTAAATATAAAAATATAGGCTATGCATGTCAGTAGAAAACCAGTATGACTATAGGTTATATGTGTGCCCATAAACATTGCTTACTTAAAATACTGTAGGGAATTTTTGATGAATTTAGGAGGACAGTTCTTTGGCTAAGACCTGGGGCTGGAGCTCAGGAGGTAGGAAAGAAAACAAATCCTGCCTCAGTCACTTGTTCTGCTTCCAGCTATGAAGTGGACACATCTCTTCCCACCTTGTTTTCTTAGTTCTTACACTGCGGTGTATGGTATTTTACTCAGGACGGGCACTTTCACGGTAGAATTATCCCATAATTCTCCTCTGAGGCCTCCATGTACTTTCCTATTCCAAATAAACAATGCAATATTGAACATCCATCATAACAAGTGGAGGTCATGTGTGCCTGTGGCCACTATGATTCCCCTTCAGTCCAGGTGACCTCTTGCAGCCTTGTGGCTGCCAAGTATCCGGCTGCCAAGCAGAAATCAAGACGCCTTCACAGAGCAGTGCCTGCCAAACTGCAGCACTACTGAAGTCTGTGGCACCTTAGAAAGGAAGCTACTGAATAAGACACCAGTCAGAAGAAAAAAATGAGAAATGTAAGTATTTGTGATCCCTGCATTTTTTGGAAGCCAAAAGTGGTCTCCACCAGGCACACTCAAGTTTGAGGGAGAGAGGAGCAGGTGAGGAGGGAAAGGAGGCACCAGACACTCCTTGCTACCCAACCTTTGCTTACAGAGCTGTAATTCTGCTATTTTTCTGTGTGCCATCTGCCCTCATCCAAAGTACATCCCAGACAGAGTAATAGATAGCTCTTGGTCCAACCCACAAGCAGTGACCAGTCTTCTCTCAAATCCTGCATTTTCCTCTCTCTGAACAGGAGGGAGCACAAAACACTTCTTTCCCTTCTCCATCAGTCAACACTGCAGGTTCTCAGCAGCCTGACATCTGAATCCTACAAGAGAAGATGTGCCAGAAACATGTTCTCTTTCCCAACTATTGTTTTTAAGACATCTCAAACAGCATACCTCTCATCCTGTCAGCCACTGAAAGCCTGTCTTTTCCGTTAACTTTAGAATATAAGTCTTATAATGATTTTGAAATACTCAAAGAAAATTCTGCACCATCATTCCCTGCTTCAAACTGTTGTAGCATATATCGGGGTAGGGGTTCCAAGAGCCAGACTCTGTCTAAAGCAGACAGTCCATCAACCTGATCTTGGTGCCGCATATGTTACTGAGCAGGCAAATCAGGGATTGGTGACACTTGTTGATTTTACATCTGGATACGGAGATAGAGATACGAAATGATAAAGAAATGAGAGACAGAGAGAGGTGAAAGATAGATAGATAGATAGATAGATCCCNTAGATAGATAGATAGATGGACAGATGGACGGACGGATGGACGGATGGACGGATGGATGATGTTATGGCCCTTAACAGGAGATTATTTTTCTGCCTCCATCAAGACAAACCTCTACAGAGACTGCAGCACTTTCCTGAGCCTTCAGTCACAGATGTTTCTTTTGGGCTTCATAATGAGTCCTCGATTCTGTTTCCATCGATGTGTCTTCTTCAGTCATAACCAAACTCCCATCAGTGTTACGGTGCCCACGTATTAGTGGGCACAGCAGCTGCCTCAGGAATACCCAGAGTAAAGCCATATCAGAGCTTGATTGTCACTAACTCTTTATTGTAAAGGATTTCTGACCATTTTAGTGACGAGAAAAAAAATCCCCAAACTACTTACAAGATAATACACTCTCAACTAAGTCTCCTCTAACCTCTACATCACAAGGGTACATCTTTTAGAGTTTAAGCTTGCAAGAATAAAGGATCCCCCAAAATCTAGGGCCATTACCCTTTTATAAAAACACTTCTTGTAAACTAAGTGCTTCCTCTGCCCTTGCTTTGTCTGTTTCATGTTTGCAATGGGGCTGACACACCCGGCATCCTCAAAACCATCACAGAAAAGTAGACCCAGCAGAGAGTCAAAGGAGCTCCTTTCCTTCTTTGTGCCATCTCCCTATGTAAGTATTCTGACTCTCTGATCATGTGCCGTTGCATTGTATCACATCTATTCAGCAGGTCGCGAATAGCAGACATACAAATATTCCAGTATCCATTACTGTTTTGTGTGCTTGTTTTCCTAAAAGAGACAAAGTGGGGGAAAAGTTATTTGTAGTGAGAGCAACACTTGGACTAACATGATTGCTCAGCATGTATTCCTCCAATTAGAGTATTGGTGACCTTTATACAGGAGTTACTAATTTGGAGATCTGAAAAACCACACCTAAAATATTAAATTTTGCAATTTAGCTCTTGATACGAAGGACAGACACAAAACCCAACTGTGAGGTCAGTAACCCCCACGGTATCATTAGTGTCTTGAAATGACTGAAAAGAATTGATAATTTTGTGAGCATCATGCAAAAAGGAAGAATTCTGTTTGAATTACATAACAGATGTTTGCTAGGATCCACAATGCAGCCTGCATACACAGTTATGCTAATTTGGCACTGTTTCCCTTCAAGTTAGCTCTGAGTCATTAGAGCACGCAGCTAGTAGGTCCTTCTGTCTAACTAATAATTGCCTATTATTGATATTAATTAACATTTTTTGCACCTTCCCTCGGCTTTGACCTAGTATCTGTTGGTAGTCTAATCACAGTGGCCTATTAAAAGTCAAAATACAGAGGCCTGCAGCAGTCATGAGCCATTTATCAAAAAGCAAACAAGGCCAATTAAACAGGCAGTCAGACAGTTGTCTTGATTTGCCGCTGACTGTTTCTTGATCACCATTATAAATTGTTAATCGGGCAGAAAGAGCTAAGCAGTGCATCTGCAGGGGGTGGTTATTGCTCATTCCCTGCCTGGTGACAGGTGAGGGAGGCTAGTGATGGTCTTATTGATGTGAAATGCCCATCAGTTGGTAGTTATTGTTAAAGTTCATGATGCTACAGCTGATCCTTTCCTGCTGAGAGTCAATCAAATTAATTAGTGATAGAAATTCTTCCGTATTATTCTAATACAGAAATACACGGGGAACATACTTTAATTTTGTTCTAGAGGCACTGGGGGAAAAAATCTCCATGTATTATAGAGTGGGAGGATGAAAAAAAGGGGGAAAAATCAAATATCGCTTCTTCCATTATTTTATAATAAGGGCTGCAGCTAAAGGTTTTTATAGCCACAGATCAAGAGATCATAATAGAAGCATATTGACAGATTTTTTCTGCAATACTCCAAGGAACCGGCTGTAGCAGGAAAATATATCAAAACCTTATCATCAGAGCTGAGATCTTCTCTGAAAAATCAATAAAGAGTTATACATGGTTTGAGTTTAAACAGTTCTCTGTAGTCATTTAAACATAGTGCATCTGTGCAGCTTTTTACCTCTGGAGACTGGTGTAGCCTAGCAACTGCAAGGCTTAAACCGATTAACTACAAATGAAGTACTGTACGCCTATCAAAGCAATTGCTCATGGTTGCCTTTGTTGCAGGGGCTGAGCTAATTGAACATGATACAGTATGAAGATAATTAACACCCATGAGTTTGTTAATTGCCTGTTAGCATTACAACACAGGCTCTGCGTTTCTTTTTAACTTGTTCTTCAGCAGCATCTCCTTCCCTTAAAAGGATGCGGGACTCATTTACTTAGCAATGATATCTTATAGTTTATTAACTCTTTTCAAAGGGAAAAAGGATAACCTGCATGTAGTAATGAAGCAAATGCATGCTCTTGTCAAACACAAACTCCCACTTAGTCCAAGCAATTTACAGGGAGAAGAAATTTGCTTTACATAGGCTGTACAAAATATGTTTATTTTCAGGGCTAATTTATTTCGAGCAATTTAGTCATTATAAATGCTTTAAAATATCTTTTGTGGGCTGCTTTTATGACTCAGCTGCTCTGCCTTCTAAACTGAACGATAAATGTCTTTTAGGGTTGGAATATTAATTGAAGGCAGCATCTGGTCAGCAGCTGACCTCCCATACTTGTCTTTGTTGACTAACCAGTTAAAACTAACAGCTTATTGCTTTATTTACCAGCTTCTCCTTCCATCATGGGGGTGAAGGTTATAAGTTCTATTTAATTTATGTCAAAAGGTGGTGCCAACTCATATAAAATAAAAGTGATTTCCACAATCTATTAATCTGAAATAGATTTAATCTAAACAAATTTCTTTTAAATTGGTTACAGTACTTGGGGAAGTATTTCCTTTATTATACTATCTTCTGAATTTGTGAAGAGTGCATATGAAAGCTCATAAAGATAATGTAATGCATGCCATTAAATTATATAGGAAATTTCCTTATATGGAGGAAATGCTTAAAGTGAAACAACATACAAGAAAAATAGACAAAAATAGCAGCGTTTGGTTGGCACAGGCAAGCCTCCAATGTTTGAGTTCTATGTTTCCAACAACCTTGAATGTAAATGCTTTCATTGTGTCACAGTTGTTTGGAGTAGATTTTCTTAAATGATCTTGGGTTTCTGAGCTGTTACTGTCATAGTCAATACTGGCAGAGAAGCTGCTCCCTTGAGGAACACTACTAGTGCCCAATTACAAGTTCCATCATCAATCATAAGTATTATTTATTCAGCAAAATGAATTGCTAATTAATAACTGATGAGCATTATGGCCTTGAAGTCTGTAACACTATTAATTACCTTGGCAATTGGGATTCTGCCGGTGTAGGCTACCAAGCACATTTTCCCAACAATTAGTACGGCGAGATTACAAGGCACATACCTGCTAAGATAACAAGGGTCTGATGATCTCTAAGGCTTTTAGGGAGGCTTGTAGCGTCTGCAAAGAACAAACAAGATTACAGCCCTACTGTGCTGGACTGTGTCCTTAAAATTGTTTGGTGACAAAGAGAAAACTGTTTGATACAGCGGGTTGACCGGAAGATTTGGCATTGTGTCCTGGATGAATTTTGCTGTGAGGAAGCAATGTGGTGGCAGCGTGCTCAGGGCAGCGCTGCTGCCTTGTGCCTGCTACCCCGTGGCTGCTTGGCTGGTGCAGCATGCTGTGATTAGTACACTGACCTCTGACTTTAGACCTCCAGCAACTGCTCCCTACATGGTCTCGTAGTGCTTACACATTAGCATCACTGCAAAACTGAATATTTAATGAGAAAAGAAGAACACAATCTACAAAAAGAGCAGCTTTTTTTGGTCACTTCAATATTCAGAATGCTGACATTAATGTTACTCTACAGGCTGATGATTTACTCCCAGTCTTCCTTTCAGACATCATCTGCTTTCTCTTCTCCTCCTGTGCCACCTTGAATTTTGAGTGTAAATTCCTTGAGGCAGAGCCTGGTGTTATATCTGTCTGTAAAGTATCCAGAATATCTACAGAGCTGTATGAATGACTTGAATATTGGCCAATAAACTGCAAGGCAAAGATCAGCTGCTGCCACAATGCCAAAACTTAGGTTTTGATTGTCAATAAAATATAACCTATTGCAAGAGCTCAGCTAAGCTCCTAGATTATGTGATAACTGCACTGTGATAAAGGCAAAAATTATTACTGTGGAACGCAGAGGACTCTAATGTGGCGTACACACTATAAAACCACAAAACCTATCTGCACTACAAAAGCAAAGCCATCATATTTGCATCTATTTCCTCTGAAGTGCTGAAAGGGCCTAGAGGATGTAGGGAACATGCTAAGTCTATCTTTTCTGTACAGCTATGATAGCACACTGGTCACACTCACAACTGTCATTTTATCTCTTTACCCCAAGGCTAAATTTTGCCTTCATCAATAAAACAATAAAACCAACAGCAGTTTTTGCAACAGGCAGCAAGGAGACATCCCCTCCCATCAAGAGGGGGATGTTTGCTGAGGCTATCCAGTATAGAGCTGGCAAGGTACACTGATAACACCCAGTTAGCCTTGTTGGAAATCTCCATGTGTTGGACAACTTACAAATAGCAAAGCAAAACCCCACTAACACAGCCTTGTTCATCACTATGGCTATTTTTATGGGAAAGTTTTCAGAGCTTGATCCTAGACAGTATGTTCCTGATTTCTGTATGTGAACTAAAAATTAATAAATATACTCTTTCCTGAAAAATTAGACAATAGTGATCATCCTGATATTCAGGATGAAATATATATTCAGGATGAAATATTCAGGAAGATAAATCTTCTTGTCACCCACAGATGGCTTTCACAGAGACAATTTTATTTGAAGACATCGAATTTCTTCACATTTTCTTCCTTAACTAAATAGTTTCTACCGAATGTCAAACTATTTTTTGTCTCTGTATTGGCTAGCTGTAAAACAAAACAAAACAATATGCTTTTCTCTTTAAACAAAA
Organism: Cyanoderma ruficeps; assembly: GCA_008694505.1. Taxonomy (NCBI): domain Eukaryota; kingdom Metazoa; phylum Chordata; class Aves; order Passeriformes; family Timaliidae; genus Cyanoderma; species Cyanoderma ruficeps. The sequence continues at coordinate 19,810,250 of VZDJ01000594.1, forward strand.
ATATACAAAAAGTAGAATTTGAAGAAAAAGTTTCTTGGTCATGCAAACTTCCTTTGTTTGAAATAGAACCTGTTATGCTCAGCTATAAATGCTCTCAGTTTTCCTTTAATCCTACTAACTGTAAGGTCTGCTTGGATCCCTATTTCTTACATTGAGAGGTAAAGAGAGGAGAATGCCCTAAGTGGAAGAATATGATCATGAGCTCACAAACCACCACCATTCTCAACTCAGCAATTTGGGAACCAACAGATTTGGAAAGACTTTGCTAAAGGAAAATATTGATCACTATGTTCGTTTTGTCCTCCTGTGTTATGTAAAGCCACCCGAGTAAAGAAGAGACTACCGATGAAGGATACAAACAGTCTGTGCCTGATTTAGTTCCCTCCACACAGAAGAATTCTCCGTTGTTTTTTTGGTAGACCCTATGCTGTCTGATACTCTGACATATCCTCACATCATCACAGCATACCATAAAAACAAAAGTCAAGAAGCAAAGCAGCCTTCACAATATTTGGCCATCTGGCTTCATTTGTTATAACTTGGGATCTGGAGAGAGCAAGGGGACTTCACTGTGATGTCCTAGGATGTCCCCTAACTCTGCGGCCACTGCTGGGAATTCTCCTTAGCTCAGTCCTGATCCCAGCCTGACACACACCACCTCTGTGCCTACAGGTCCTGAGGAGTCCTGAATTGGCCAGGACACATCCTGGAGTGAATACCTCATGAAGGAGATCAAAAGTATACATGTATATGTGCATATATGTATATAAATACATCTGTATGTATGTGTGTNGTGTGTTTTGGAGTGAGACATTAGATTGTGAGCAGTGGCTACTGGTGGAGCAGGAGGTGAGCAGGAGGTGGGCAGGAGGTGAGCAGGAGGTGGGCAGGAGGTGGGGAGGAGGTGGGCAGGAGGTGGGCAGGAGCCCCTCAGCACCCTCAAGCAGCAGCCATGTGCTGCCCCGGCTGCAGGGAGGCACTGGGTTATTTGCTGCAGGGGGCAGGAGCGTGGCTCGGGGCAGGGAAGCACTGGGGGCTCCGTGGGGCTCTGGGGTAGGCACTGCACCAGGGCAGGCTCCATGGGGAACAGCCCAGGGAATGCCCAGCCTGAAGCAATAAAACAAAGCAGCTCCCAGCACTCAGCTGGAGCACAAGGCTCACTGTGCCAGCCACCCCACAGTCTCTGCTCCCAAACCAGAGCACGTGCCTTTGCAGGAACAAGCCCAGGAACGCACCAAGAAACTGCCACCGAGCTGGCTCAGGCAAAGCTGAGTCCTGAAGCCAAATCACACTAAAGCATTGTCATCTTTTCAGAAAACTGTGTTTGAGCTGTGCCAACAGGAACCCTGAAACTCATAACTTTGCTCAAGATAAAAAATATTGTGATACATTTCAGACGATAACAATTTTTTTAATCCTTTTCTAAATACTGTAGGAGTCTGAAAATTGACAATGTTTGGTAGAAAGTGCTGTACAATAGTTGGGAAACAGTGCTTGAAGAGATGAAGTGGTTTTGCTCTGTCTCTAGTGGTACTTCCTTTGGATAAAGGAAAAGAATAATTTAAAATGTGGGTTACATTATTTGTAAAGTTTATTCCTATAGATATCCATGTCTAGCAAAAAAAGCCTGTGCTGAATTTTGCATTTGATTTTGAGAAAATTATGTAGACAGCTCAAAGGAAATTCACAGTCAGAACAGCAGAAGAAAAGATCCCATTTTAGAAATACCATCCATCTCAAATACTAGGGCTGACAGAGCTTATAATTGGTTTATTTCAATTCCTGGTTGGTGCAGCATGTGAACTAATCATGAGGTTTTGAGATTGATATCTGTTCCGTATTTCAGAAAACATAAGATAGCAGATTTTCTATACCCTGACTGAAGTTAAAATAAAAAGACAAACAGCAAAATTGCTTCACACTAAAATCACTCATTTGTTCCATTTCTTCAAGCTGGTATTTGTCCTCCAGAGACATGTTCATCTCTAGAGAGTTCTTTTAAGAAGTTACCAAGGAAGTTAATGGAAGACCAAAGCTAATGGCACACTCCAGGGAAAAGAAACTGGAAAATTGTGTTCTAAAAAGCAGCATGAGCTGTTTGAGACGTGTTGTAGGAGCCTTCAGCTCCCCTGCATGACTAGCAAACACATTTCACTGTGAATTTCCATTCCCCTCTTAATCAGATTTCTTCTTGCCAAATTCCTTTTCATTTTAAACTATCTGCACCAGCGTGTTCATTTGGACTCAACAGTGTTCTACTTAGCACTGTTTATTTTTAAAACAGGTCTTTATTGTAATTTGTATTGTACTGTATTATAGACAGTAAGGCAGTTTGCAGTACTAGTTTAATGTATGGGCTCAAAATTATAATTATTGACAAACAAAAACATAGGGCCAAATCGATTTTACAAAAGTTCGTTTCCCATTTCCATGTATGGTTTTTGTAACTCAGGATTTTGTATGAGATCATTGTGCTGAATCAAGCACATTACATCTTCCATGGTGAGCAGCAACAAACCCAGACCAGAAGACACCTTTCTGAAAAGAAAATGTGATGCAATCAGCCTACAGTGTGCTAAATCTTCAACTGAACTGTTGAAGAGAAAAAGGAGAATGTAAAGGAAATAATATGGAGTGCTGGGTAAACAAACAAACAAAAAAAAAATAAAAGATGAAGCTTAGATTATAACTAAGACTCAGTGTAGAACAATAACATGTAATGGAGATAAATGGAGGGACAAAAGAATCCAGAAATTCAACAATTAACTGAACAAAACAGTTACCAAAATAGAAGCAATTTTCTAGGAAGAGGCAGGATAGAGGAGGGTGGGGAAAATGTTTCATAGAAGAATATACAATCCTGAAGGGAAGAGAAATGAGATTTTACAAGGCTGTTTGAGCTTATGTCAAACACAAGAACAAGGGAGCATAAACTAAAGCTAAGGGAAGGGTCAGACCCTCAAGGAATTTAGTCAGAATTTCTTTAGATAGGGAGTAGTGAATATACAGAATAAAAGGCAAAAGGCAGCAATACAGGAAAAAATACCTCAAAACTATTTCAAATTGTTATAAAGCAGAGCCAGAACTCTGAAAACAGTAAGAAACATTATGGAGCAAAGCGAGGTAAACAGCTGTGTTTGCTTCCTTCAAGGCTTATTTTCCATTTTCTCCCTCACAAATGCCAAGTGAGTGCTGCAGAAGCCCCACATGACAAAGAAATTTGCCATCTCATCACCAGCAGCACTTCTGGCCACCCAGTCCTCAGCTACTTTGTGTTTTTACCGAGTACTTGCTTATCTCACCTTCATGAAAGCTGAAGTCCTCATATTGCCATCAAGTTGCCAGCTATCTCCAAAGCCACCCAAAACCCTCAGATGTCTTCCATTTTTCAACACTGATTTTTGACATGTCCCCAAGTTGTCTGTTTCCAGACAGGTCCTGACAATTTTGACAAACCTACAGCCTGTCCCTTCCTGTTGTTTTTTGTGATCCACAAACAAGTTTTTCCTCTCTTTACACCCTGAGATCACAGCAGACCCAGAAGATGCAAGTCATGCACAAAACACAAACAGTAACCTCAGTTCTCAAAGATATCACCAAAGCAGGGAAGGAAATTCAGGTTTCGCTGCTCCCAGCAGGGGCCCACGGACTATTTGGGTTTATTTTTGCCACTCTTCAACCCAAGAAATTTAGGTTTTCCACAAAACTGAGGAGTTTTTCCTTCCTCTGAGGAGGAAGGCTTTCCTTCTGCTTGGCTGAATTAAAACATTGCCTGTTTCCTGGAAAATTCCTCTGTGTCCAAAGGCGAAGCAACACATCTCCAGGGCACTGTAGCTGTGGGCTGGAGGGGCTGGGGAGTGGCCAGCCCCAGTGGCCCAGGCTGCCCGCTCAGCTGAGCTGTGGAGATGCCTTGATGGGTGCCACAGGGAACAACCCAGCAGAGCATTCCCTGCATCCTGCTGGGGCTCCCACTGCTCTGGGCTGGTTCTGGTGATGCACCAGCCCTTAGGTACGAGACACATTGCTGTTGTCATCCTCATCCATAACGAGTATCAAGCCTGTCGGGTCAAAGTCTACATTAGGGATTTATGCATCTTGCTTTCACCAATTTCAGCAGGGAGGAGTGATGCTCCTCCAAGATGCTTTGATGCAATAGTTTTAACCAAATTACACCTGTAAATGATACACTGAAACCGTAAAAGCACAGATAAAAGTATGTATGCTCCAGTTTCCTGCTCCTGCAGCTTCCTTGGCTGCATGCCTGACAACATTTTGCCCAGGCTGAACAATATACAGGCAGCAGTTTGCACTGCTCCCCACGGACAACCACTCAGCAGCCTAATATATTTCAGTAATGATTTTTTTCCTAAGATTCACCTTAAATTTTCTCTTGCTTAATTTCACCCCATCATTCTTAGTTATACCTTCTTGTACTGTCCTAACTATTCTCTCACTCTTTTTTTTTTTTAATTCAGGCTCCTTTCAAACTTAGCTATGTTTCCCATCAATCATCCTCTAGCAAAGTCATAGATATGGCACTTAGCTTTTTTTTAATCCTTCCTCATCATTTGGTCCCTTCTGCTCTGATTGCTTCGTTGCCCCTCTCACTCTCTCAGCAGTTTGTCAATATTTTCGTAAGGCTGCCGTTCCCTGATTTCATGCAGCACTGCAGGTGTGGCCTAAGGCTGACACCTACCAATCCTATTGCCACTCTAACAAAACATCCATATACATAAAAGCCCAAATGATATTGCTCACCATTATTTCTGCCCTCTCATTTCCTGTTCTTCATAGAGAGCCCCAGGAATAAATACTGTGGGTTGTAGGACCCAGTTTTCAGGAGGTCCCTGCTTCCATTGCAACACCAGCTCCCAAAAAAGCCAGCATCAACCTGTTTCCAAACCTGGTCTTTCTCTGCAAGCTTCCTAGGAGCATGAGCCCAAATGAAAGTAATAGATGCTTAAGAAAAACAAATTAATTGGTTCTGAGCTTTTTCAGAGAATTCTCTGGAGCATCATTCCATTCAAATTCCATCAGAGAATCCTGAGAAACCCAGTGCAGCCCTAAAGACCCTTCAGCTGCAACACACAAAGCAGTGATGTCTTCACATAGGAAACCTTCTGCAAAAACAGGGGAAGGTTCATTTGAAAAACTTCAGAGTTTGCTGTGGATTTCATTTTTCACTCGGGAATCTAGAGCTGGGGTACTTAAAGGGCAAACCTGCCATCTGTTAAACAAAAGACCAAGGGAAAGCCGAGCCTGTGAACCACAGTGATGCCAAAAACCCACTACTCCACAGAGCTCTGCCAGACCACTACCACCTTACCCACAGCCCTGGCACACCTGTCAGCACAGAGAAACTGCCAATTCTGCTTCTCATCATAGAAACAAAGAGTTGAATCCCCACCAACACAGCTTTAATAAAATTGCCCAATTTTTTTTCACTGGGACACAGTAGATCGTATTTTCAGTAAGTTTTGACAAATCTCTCTTAATACTGATAACTTCTTTCAGGAATTCATTCTCTGGCACTCTTTTCTGCACATATAGCTTGAAAACTTGCATCTACCATAGAACTGCATAATATGCAGTGTGTCTCCTAGAAGACAGTGCTCAAATAAAGATAAAGTGCAAGTGCAAAGATAAACTTTGGTGGTACCACAGTTTGGGCAGTAGAGCACTAACCCTCTGCTCACCAGGTATTTGTGAAAGCCATAAAACAGTAACTCCATGGAGGGATACTATATTCTGTAATGTTCAGACTAGGGAGTTGGAAAAAAAAGGGTATTTAAGCTCCTTAAACTGGCCCAGACCTGAGTAGTTGCATCTGAAATGAGTATAGCAGGTAACCCTGACTCCTTCCTGCAAAAGACAAAGAAGCGTGGTTCCTTCATGCAGCTTTCAGAGCTATGTACATTATCAGCTGTTTCTTCATATTTTGGTTCTTTTGCAAAGACCTATCCCTCAAAACTGGTCATCTTAACTAAAATCTTTCTAGCTGTGTTTGCTATTCACTCCAATAATGCCCAGGTGATCAAAATCAAGTCTATGGACTTGCCTTATTTCATACTGGATGAAAGAAGAGGCAGTGTGGATGAGCACCAACAGAGTGAAAGAGGAAAAGAAAAATTTCTGCTCACACCTTTACTTAATTAAGTTTCTTTAAGTTTTACTCACATGGAAAGCCCTGCTAGGACAGAATGTTGGTGTATAGAGACAGCATGGAGACTGAATTTCTGTGCCTAAACAAGTTACTGCTCATTAGCTGAGCAGCATTACTGCTACCTTCTCTTAACCTATTGTAATTACAAAACCGAGTGCGTGAGCTTAAACTATTCATTACAGTTACCCAAGGGACAGAGCCACGCCATATAAATTCCTGAGACATTAGGTACTCAAACCAAAAAGGGCTTAGTGGGTGTCCCTTCCTTCCCACTTCTCCTTTGCATTTTTTTGTGCAAATCCCAAGGCAGGTCCAAATTTCAGAGAATAGCTGTTCTCCTGAAAAATGCCAGGGAAGAGAAGTAGGCAGCAGTGAAGTATGTCCAGGGCTGGTATAGAGCCGGGAGAGCCCCTCTGATCTCAGCTATCCAGGAATAATGCAACACTGTTGGTACTTCTCTGAGTCAAACCTAGATATGGCATGTATTGTAAAAGCAGAACTTACTTCATAATCCAAATTTCTATAAAGACAGTTGCCACACCAGCTCAAAATAATGGTCTGTGTAATGTGTAGAGGGTCTCCTACCAAAGCTTCAGGTGTTTAGAGTCACTGCAAGAATTCCAAGGCAGGTAAAGAGAATTAATGTATGTAGGAGACATCGTACAACTTGTCAAGGAAACACCTTGACTTTGTTTCCTAGAGCCTCTGGATTATTCTTTCCATTAGACCCTGAAGCCTGAGAGCTGGGCTGTCCCTAAAGCCATGTACAAGATGTCTAAGGCAACTCAGGAAAGACTGTAAATGCTGTAGCTGTTTTCAAGATTCACCAGCTACTTGGCTTGGACTGCAGCTGATTGCAATGAGCCTTTTAAGATGGGTTCAAATATCTTCCTTTTTTGACTGAAATGTGCATTTTATCCATTTAATCAGTTGTTTTATTCAGGTGTCATGAGAAGAGGCAAAGTGGTTCTGGATTTACCTTCTCAGTAGCATCTGTTACCCACTGTACCTCAGTCGTGTCTCCTCTTGTTTATCTTCGTCTAAAATGAATAGTACCAATCTTTTCACTCTCTCCTCATTCAGAAGTCTTTTCACATCTCCACAAATTTCCATCACCCCAGAATAAGCTCTGTAATTCCTGCTATTTCCTTTTTGAGTAATGAGAACTTCAGGAAAAGTAAGTGTTTTTATAATAACGTCATTCTAATAGTCTCACTGTTATTTTGCTCTCCCAATTGATACCATTCAACCTTTAAGCACTGCAAGACGTGGATGGAGGGGAACCCTTCACTGTGTTGTCCAGGGTGATGCCCACATCTCTTTCACTAGTGGTTACCATGAACTGGGAAATCATAATATGATCCAGATCTTCCCTCATAATCTCTGCCATCTCTGCTGAGCGCTCCAGAGCCTCTCTTTATTCATTCTGTCAGGCCAAAGAATCTGATTGCATTTACTACTCTCCTAAGGCCAACCCCCAAGGATTTTAGTCCTTATATTAAATCGAGCTTGTCCTGAAGGCAGTGGGAGTTTGCCAGAGCACAAAAACTGAGTCAAACTCAGTCCTTCAGACTCAGAGCAGCTCAGACCTTGCTCATAATGAGCACTGGGGCCAGAAGGTCAGAGGAGTGGGAGAAGCTGTAATTGAAGAACATTTATTGTCCAGTCATCAACACAGTGTTTCCATACCTTGCAAATCCTCTCCCCACAAGCCCTTCGCTTCTCTTTTGCTGGCTTTGAAAAGTGAGACTGCAGAAAGATTTAGAGACAACAAAAGCCTCCATTCCACCCCCAGCAGCCCCCTTGGCTAAGCTGGGGAGCAGCACAGCTCCAGCCCCACACAGTGACTGGGCCACACAGCCCAGGGTGGTTCACAGGGGTTTCTCTCCTTGGCCCAGCACCCTTCTCAAGGACTGTCTTCTGTTTCCCACTACCTAAAATCAGTGACAGATTTGCCACTCATTGCAAGCAGCCCATGGCTCAAGGCATTTGAGGATAAGGGCTACCCTTAGCAAGCATTTTTGACAACCATCCCCTCTGCCTTGTTCAGGCCTTGCTCTGGCCAGATGTGCTGAGGGATCTAGAGGCACCAGAGCAGAGAGCAGGTCGTGCTGGCAGGATTTGGCCCAGAATCAGTCGGGTCACAGCAGTGCTGAGGACACAGGGCAGCACTGCTGGTGCCGGTGACCATGGGAAAGCCTGCTGAGGCACTGGGCTTGGCACAGTTAGAACTGTCCTCCCAGCCCATGGCAAACCCCAGATGCCACACGGACAGAGAGTCTTTGCATTCATCCATTTAACCTGCCTGGTCCAGAGACCTGGCCTGTGCTGACCACCTTGACTTTGTGAGGAAGCACATTGTGGATCACTCATTAAAATTTGTTCTGTTCTCTTCATTTTATATACCTTTAGGTGCCTGCGGACTCATGTATCAGCTTCTTCTGCAGCCTAAGAGGGGCAACAGGATTTTATTGACTGTTACAGAAATATATTTGCATGTGTTTGTATGGCAGATACTAGGATGCACTGTTAAGCACTGAGACGCTTTGTCACTACCTGCTATTAAAATAAAATTTAATAATCTGTATCCATCAACTGTAGCCACCATAGACCATCAGGGACCACCACTCAGTCATCATGCATTTCTAGCATAATGAATATATTTGTACAAAATACACAGCGGGCATTTCAATTTCTAATACCACTGTCCCTATACCATTTGCATTTGTTATTTGTATTCATGAACATTTACAGAACTAGGTGAGAAAATAAAATATTTGTCTTCAGGAATTTGAGTGAGTTGCTGGACAACAGACAGCAGGATATCATCATGATCCAGTCTTCCACATGACAGACTTGCAAAATATATAATAATAATAATTATTATAATAATACCACCTACACCAAAACATAAAGGGAATAAAACAATGCAGGTGTCCTGCCACTCAAAGCCATTATAATCTCAATTTTAAAATAATGGCAAAGCCATTATAATCTCAATTTTAAAATAATCTCATACTAGACCTGAGTCCTGAAAAACAGAACATGAGAGCAGAGAAAGAAAACCAATGTTCTTCTCCAGTTTAAGTATCTTGCTTTTTGGATGGCCATGTTTTCACTTAGCTTTTCTTTGGATACACTTGTTATTTTGCAGAGCCTTGAGAAGAAAAGAAAACCTCTTCTGAAACAGGATGCCTTTGTCTGGGTGACTCAATGATGTCACAGGTCCAAAAACAGGGGGCTTAGAAGTTAATTCATGTTCATAGATTATGCATAGAAGTTGTAGAAAACTACACTGTACCCAACATGCTGAAGAAAAGTTACATCTATTAATTTAGATATTTTATGACTTTATATAACGGAATAAAAAAGGAAAGAAATTAAAATATTAACCCAGAGCAACCCTGGGTAGAGTTGGGCTGAGTATGGAAGAAAATCTCAAATGAATGACAAGCATGGATTATTTAAAGGTCTGTCAGATGACACAGACCTTTGGCAATTTTACCAAGGAAAATGCAACATTAGCCTCAGTTTCCAACAACATTTTCTCACTAACTTTTTATTAGCTTGAGGTACTACTTGGTAAAAATCAGTGTTCTGGGGAGCCCTCACAATGAATAAACAACACACACAAAAAGCAGCTTTCAGCTACACTGGAGAAGACTACCCAAAAGGAATTCTATACCCAGGAACACAATAGATACAGAGCAATAAATCAGATCCTAACACACACATGACAAGACCACAGTTAGGATGGGGCAGAGAAGACAAAGAATTCCTCTAGATCTTGGGCACAGGCAGTCCCTACAACAACCCACCTGTCACCCTCCAACCCCAGCTGAGCCTGACAGAAGCAGTGGTCTGGGTACATCTTGTGAGATAACAAACACCTAAGTTAAACCAAGGTTTGGCCTTAGGAAATCCATTTCAGGCATAGATCCCTTCTTCCCCAAAGTATTTTGCCTTGAGGTTTTACAAGTAGCCTATGTGATGTGTAAGTACTTGTATTTCTCTGCTTTCACTCCCAGACTTTGGCTGTGGCATCCTGAACACAGCAGAAGACAGTAAAGAGTTAAATTCACATGTGCTATATGAGATTTAGGTTAAAAATTGTTGAACTGCTAGGAGTTATTTTTTACCAGATCTTTTTGTATCGTGCAAGAAAACGGGGTTTGGGAAACAAGTAAAATAGTTCTGCTGGAGGCTAGCAGAGAAAGGATACAAAAATGAGGTTGAAAGAAATAGGCCCATAAATCTGACATCCAGTGCCCTGGTCCTGCAATGTGATCTGCACCTGCAACTAGAGCAATTGATTTCAGCAGGACCCAGACAAACCCAAGCACCTGCCACACACAGCCCCTGGCAGGCTGGGGCTTGCACGGCTGCACAACAGGGCCTGGTTTGGAACAACTTAATCACACACTGTGCACAAGGGAGTGCAGGTTTTCAAAGTACTTCTGGCAAGGAAAGATTCCCATGGACCCTTTAGATTTCCTATATTTTCACTATGCTTGCTGTTGACTCACTGCCATCATATCCTCCAGCCCATCTATTTATGTGCCACACAACGAGTGGGTCTTGCACAAGCACATACTCTTGTCTCCCAACAAAGTTGCCCAAAACATTCTTTAAAGTTTATTGAATAATATTTCTAGGTAACATTCCCTGATTATCTGAATAACTGACTGAGATGACTTGCACAATCACCTGCTTCAATAGTAAAATAGTAAAAGAGCAGAGATTGTGTATTTGAATTTTTTCTTGGTTTTTTTCTTTTTAATTATGCAAAATACTATGATGAGCTGCAGGGTTCTAACAGCACCAACAGGTGGTGCCATCAATTTCCCTAGTGGTCCATCATAACCAGTTCAGAAAGATGAGTTAATGATGTGATGTTTGAGTTTGTATAAGTTGCATATGCCCATCAACAAAGGCTGCAGTTCTTTGTTAAGGTGTATTAGTAAATACTCTCAGCTAGATCTAAAATTAATGTGTCAAAAAAAAAAATCCTCCCCACTCCTTTTACTCTTCCCAAGGTCTCAGCAAGCTCTTAAAAAGGTTGCCAAATTGTCAAAGAAGTACTTGAATTTGGATGGAGAACTAACTTCACATGCTGGGCACAAGAGAATTCTACTTTTCATAAGTAAAAATTTGAAAGTATGTAATTTGAAAATATTGTTTAAGTGATAGCCAAAAAAAATTATGCCTCAAATTGACTTTCAAATCCATTTATTTTCAAATATAGTATATTGTGGATATATTATATTTAAAAAGGAAACACGTAAGTGAAGCATTGCCCTGGTGGATATATCCAAGCTGCTATTAGAATTACATCCAGGAAAAAAAAATGGGCAACAAAAGTGCTGTTTCCAAAATACAGGCACTTCTTGGGTTGATGAGTTCACTTATAAATCAGGCCCTTCTGAAATCATTACCTTTCTGCCATGCTATATATTTACATCTACTGCCTTAAATATTCTAAATATAGTAAGCAAGCCATTATGACCTTCTCCTAATTGAATGACACAGACAAGAGTGCGTGTTACAGTACATCTGTATCTGGGGGAGAGAGAGAATGTGCACTCAAGACAGCGTGGGTAATGAGATCTTCTCTGCTATTACAAGCAACCTATGGCTCTGGGGCA